>BHDV01025309.1:157436-224898 GCA_005406045.1 Adoxophyes honmai
GGCCTCCTCTCAGTATGAGAGGGCTTGGGCTATAGTTCCCACGCGGGCCCAGTGCGGATTGGGAACTTCACACACAACATAGAATTACTTCGTCGTTGTGTGTAGGTTTCCTCACTATGTTTTCCTTCACCGAATAGCACGTGGTAAATATCGAATTCGATTTAATCATTGGGAGCAACGTGCCACAGTGATTGATGTTAAACAAATGTATAAATGTACTTAAAGAAAAATAATATAAAAATAAATACACTGTAACACACAACTGTATAACTGTTAAGTATAACTTGTATGCCACATCCTCCTCAGGCATTCCCTGAACGAGTAGGTACATCGAGGATGATTGTCGGACAGAAGTCGGCAACCGATTCCAAAGCCTGTCAGCGTTCACAGAAAAAGATTTAGAGTAAGCCCAAATAACACTACTGAACGCTTCCATGGAGAAATAATCTTCGTTCATCATCAGAAAATGAGACCTAGAGAACAGACACTGAAATGCAAACAATAATCCAATACAATTGGAATTTTCACACGGCATTCTTAAAAAGGTTTAGCTTTGCGCTCAGAGCTACACCTATACAAAGCCGCGGGCGTTTGAACTGACGATACTAAGATAATGCGATTATTTGAAATTCGAACGTGAAGTTTCAAAGGTTCGCATTGGAATATTTCTTCAGAGGCCATGTTCGGTGCATTACGCGCTGTGGCTCCACCGTGCCGTGCAGTCACGCTGCGCTGGGCGCATTGTACTGCGAACACAATGCCCAGTAATGGATTACGACACCGGGCGATGCTGTTAATGCTGATTTTATAGGCTTTTGTTTTATGCGATGGAATGTATTTGATATTTTTAGTGCAAATATTTTCAAATCGGTCATCTGTAACTTACATCAGATTGATTATTTTAAGAAACAAGCCTAAAGTCTGCATTCAATCAAACAAGTATAAAATTGAGAGCACAATAAATTATTCGTATGAAAAAGTAACAAATTCAGAGACAATTTAATACTTGTTTGGTTAAATCGGCCCTTAGACGCATGTATTTGTTTTGGTTTCTCACTCCATCTGCTTCTCGGAACCGAATATTGCGAACCATTCTTTACAGTTTTAATGTTAATAAACAAAATAAATAATCCTATTTATTCAGACAAAGAGTGCAAAAATTATACCTACCGCTATTTTTTATTTCTCTACTTATTTGTATGGCAAATCATCTCAATCCCCTTTTGTCACTGTAACGCAACGCACGTACCTAGTCTACGCAAATAAACCAAGAATGAGCAAAAGGTGTCCATAGTTCATCCAGATTAACTTGTAAGGTGGACCACGGTAAGGGATGAAAATTTCAATTCATTAGTTTCAGATATCTGCTTTAAAATTGGGAAGCAAAATCCCAACCAAACAAATTTAACTTACAGTTATACTTACAAGGCTTCTTTGAAAGTTAAGGACTCTTTGAAAGTTAAGTATTTTTATTGAAATTCACTATCAATTTTAAGTAAAATTTTCTCTTAGGGATACATATTCCTTCCAACCTAATATTGCCCAGAAAAAATGCGTAAGCGTAACGATCTGTTTATTCTGGGATGTCTCATTAATTTCTCTCTGCATTTTGCAGGTATTTTCCTTAAAACTTTTCCTCGAGCTCAACATGATGACTTTTTTCTTTTTAAAAGATTGTCGTTTGCCGACTTATTATTTTAAATAATCGTAATTTATTTGTCGTCTTTAGCTATTAAGTATGACCTACGGGTAGGCCTGAAGGGACAATTCTCTGTGAAATACAAAGCGTTTTGAACTTATGATAAATGTCATTTTTATGAATTGCATTTTAGACTAAATGGTCGATTTTCGTTAAACGTGAGCTAAATACTTCCAACTGCTGGAGACATACTTCTTGTCAGTATGGCATTGGGCTGTATTAGTTTCTTTGCAGGCTCAGTACGGATTGAGAACAGAACTGTCCACACAACAATTGAGGTACTTCGTCGCTGCAAATTTCCTCTTTCACCGAATCAACTAGTCGATCAAATCAATACGTAAATACTCGTAAGCTAATAGAGATTTACTTTCACATTAAAAAAAATCAAATATGTCTGGGGTTTCGAACGTACAACTTTATGCACGAGAGACCACAAGTCAAACTGCTAGGCCACCAGGAATTGAAAAAAATCTTGGGCCAGGGTGACTCATTTGCCCTCGTATTAAAAAGCCCTAGTCTTCTAAAGACCAACTGCAAATAAAGTCTTTAAACGTCACGAATCAGCGCGATTCCAATTCTCAATTAGCCAGTTGACTAAGTCCTAAAAGAAAGAAGATTAGAATGCTGCAGTCTTCAAATAACTTACACGCAAAGCAGAACTTAATCAATTCTATCGCCGCGTACCAGAGATTTAGGGAGCGCGGGAGTGCGACACCCGTTCTTAAATCATCAACAATCTTTTGTTTACGAGCTCCGATAACTGCCTTCGAGACTGGCGAGGCAAGCGTTATACTTTCAGCCAATTTTGGGAAGGCAGGTTTGGTTTATACTGGTATAAAACAACGTAGGAATTGAGTGTGTCAAATCGGGGCAAGGATGTCTAGAAACGTGTTTGTAGAAACATTTACGCTTTACGTTTAAAGATGAGTCTGTCAAATCATCCGTGGTTTTTGGATTTGGAATAACACTTCTCCATTTCTTCCGTGGTTATCGTAAGAGGCGAGTGAGGGAATAGGTTTAAGTTTTTAGGCGATAGACTAGCAATTAAAATTTAATAAACAACAAGAAAAATAGTTTAATGCGAATTGGACTAGCGCACGCGGAGTTCCGTACATACCTACCTACATGCATAAACACAGTCACCACTCTTTCCCACATGGCTAGAAGGATACTACTTTGTTCCACTTGCAATCATGACACTGACATTATACCTCTTTCGTGTCATCCAGATTCATCTTTCTCTTCAACACAGCACCTCAAATGCTCGTCCGAAATTTGAAGTATATTTTTGACTCGTATCGGTTTGAAAAAAATACACCTATCAAACATTCCCTTCACACAAGTTCATATAAAAGCGCGTTTCAGACATCATCGAGCATGCATCATCAACATCGTTGCATGCTACATGTATGCGACGACGGCAAAAGTGAACGCGCAAAGGTGACAGTGATTAGTCTATTTTAGACTATTTAGTGTAGAGACGATGTACATTGACCGACGAAGTAGTATGAAACAAGCGTGGCGACCGCATTAGGTGAACGATTAAGTGTAATTTCCGCTACAATCGTAAAAACTCTTCAAGTATCTTGTATGACGTCCTTCTCTAAGTTTTTCATTTGTATTATATCCAGTAGGTACACGATGTTACAGTGTTAAAGAAATACTGTCACAGTGCGTGAGATAGACGCACAAATACATAGATAAATACAGCCAGATACATTAACGTACAGACGGACAGCGGCGTCTTAGTAAAACGGTCGTACTTTTGGTACCCTTTTGGTACGGAACCCTAAAACAGTAAAACAACGATGATTGGCCAGGTCTGTAGGCACGGTTTATTTGTACTAACTACTTCCTAGCGTGACTGTAGATAATATTTTTCTGTTTATTTCGGACTGTGCAACAATTTTCGTACGGTTACGAAGCTTTATCATTTTTTATGCTATCTTTATGCATTGTGATAATCATCTTAGTGTTCAGTTCAGACAGTATCTCACAAAAGATTACTTTGTTAGTTAAATTCTCACGTGAAATAGCTAATGTTATTCAGTTTTAACATGTTTATCAATTAAAGAACAAACGAAGCCTACGTTTGATCATTTTATGCTCTCTAATGCTATGTCAACCTTACAAAACTAATAATGTGTTCAGTTGAAATTGTAAAAGAAGAGTACAAAACAGTTTTGTTCATTTGACTTGCATTTTCATTTTTTCTCTTCCTACACAAGAAGGAAACTATACAATTTGACATTTCCTCCTCCAGTTATCCTCTACCAGATAATTGAATGAAAAACTAATAACCAAATGGCTCCCAGAAAATAATCGTCATAAATGCCAAGTTCCGTAGTAAAAAGGGCTTATGTCCATAGAGAATTCATGGCGGTAAAGTCCTTTCGGCTTGAGTGTGGGGAATGTCCCAAGAAAAGCATTGGAATGAGCACAAACCTAAGCAAACACAATCACCTCCGGTCGCGTTCAATAACATTACACAAACAGAGTGTCCTTTGTGGCAGGCCCGCTGAGTGGTTAAGGCTGTGTTACCACCAGCACACTCGTTTCTATATGGCTTTATAGTTTTTGAGCTATTGTTTGACGAAAGAGTAGAGATTAAACGAGGGCGCCAATTGCAGCAAACGTCACTATTTTACGCGTATATCTCGAGCATGACAACAATTTTGTATGAAAAATTTTAGTTTAGTCTATAGGTACGGATAATTTCACTACAAAGACGTACCTTTACCATGGGTATAGCACAGCTGAAAGTCGCTCGTCCAGTAGTTTTGGAAACAGTAGCAAAGACATAAGAAAAGTTTATGTAAAAAATATAGAAAAGACGTAACTAAAAATAAAATTGTTAGAATTTTGAATAAAAATATATCATAAGCTCTAAGACTATGAGGTAAGGTACATACATACATACATACAGTCACGCCTGTTTCCCACAGGGGTAGGCAGAGACCACTTTGTTCCACTTGCTACGATCCTGGCATACTTCTTTTGCTTCATCCACATTCATTAGTCTAAGGTAAGGTGTCCAAAATGCAGTTAGTGCTCTTTGTTTAAACCTATGGTAAAACCAATCTGCATCGTGTCTTTTTTACATAATAGACGAACCAATCACAAACCGAAACTATGCTATTAATTGCTTTATATTCTGCAGACCGATTTATTTAAAACAAAAGCACCGATAAAATTGTATCTCAAAATACAACACAAAATGTAAATCAATTCAATACCACGCCACACTGCGTCTAAAGTTTAACAGATGAAAAATTCCTTCACAATATTTCAGAGAGAAAATTGGAATCGAAAAATTAAATTCTGTTTGAAATAAACCGCATTACTAGTATAACCGCGGACAAGAATGCAGTATGCACCTTTACTAGGAAATATTTGTTCTAGAACCGTCGAGCGGGAATAAATGGACCTTAGAGCGTGTGGGATTTATTGAAGCCTTCTTTACTGTAGCATTCTGTCGCAGTGGTAGAACATACGATGTATTTATTGTACCTACCAGTTTTAAGCCGTTGTAGTGGCTGTGTTCTTTGTCGTAACCTATTTTAAGTGCTGCTTAAATTTAGCACTTTATACCGTAATTATTTTAACCAGTGGTCGGGTATATGCTTTTAAAAACCCTTGTAAAATATTTCCTTTGAAATTTTTCATTATTTACATTGTGGGAGCAGTGCCGTAACTAGGGCGGTGCCAGCGGTGCCCAGGCACAGGGCGCAGACCCTGGAGGGGCGCAGAAATGACCAGACCAGTATCCTCAAGGGCGCAGTTTTGAAAGCTCGCACCGGGCGCATAAAAGGCTAGTTACGGCACTGTGTGGGAGACAAAACGTTTCATCGCTTTTCAGGTCATTGCGCCTTGTGTTTTACCTACCTTACCGTCTCGTACGCAAGATCCGTTAGTCGGCGCGTACCCACCTGCCATTCGGCATTACAATGCTACGCGGTAGACTAAAAGCCGGAGTACAAAAGACAAATTTTCATTCTTTTTACATGTAAATTCTGGGAAAAAACTTCATTAGGGTTTTTAAACGCGTATACCACTGGTTAAAATATTTACGGCCACCCTGTATATTATTTACTTACATTTCATGCAAACGTTATTTTAGTTGTAATTCTTCCAGTCCTACGTATTTGTTTTATTTAGATAATCTTTCGAAAATTTCAAATTTCACTCCTTTTGTGGTGATATGGGATTTCCTTCTTATGTGAGTTGGATAAAATTCATCGGCGTTTCTAACTCGTTTATCATACCTACTTTCCTCATTCAGTACTCAATCCCTACTCACTCCATCCTATGATACCAAGAAGTACTCAATCAAAAATCACCTCATCAATTCCTGTTAACAATTGAACTAAGTGTTAATGTCCTAACAATGATTAATAACAAATCACGGTTGTTTACCGAACGTAAATTGTTTCTATCAAAGTTTACGTAATTAATTATACTACATCCACTTATTTTCAATCTACCCCGCCCTCGTAAAACGTTAGGTATAAAAGTTAGCCTGGATCTGATAACAGGCCTAATTTATGCCTCGTAGAGAACTTTGGCCGGCATAAAAATGAAATTTTACGAGCTAGTCGCAAAATATCCCCGAGACTTGGTTTATCTGATTATTGTGTAAGCTATAATGTCATCGGATTATAACTTAGGTCTTTTGTAAAGTATGAATAAGTACCAAAAGATGAGAAGGAACGAGCTCGATGGTATTCAAATTAGGTTACAGCGACGTGGGAGCCTGCAGATTTACTTCTTATATTCACGCAGGTACATACATACATAATACGTCACGCTTATACTCCCAAAATAATGAGGAACATGAAATGCTACATAAACACGACCATGACTATTTCACGTTTCGTGGCCACTTCTAGCATTTTTTTTACTAGAATTCTGCTGCTGCAGCATATGTTCGAAATTGGGATCTAATTTTGACATCGATTTTATAATGCTTACGTTATAATATAGATGAATGACACAATTATGATTTTGATGTAGGTTAATTAAATTTCAATTCTGGTACACACTGTCGCCCATGTGGAGTATGTATTATAGTGGAACACCTCTTTATTTTTCCGTAGGTGTCGTAAAAGACGACTAAGAAAAATAGGTCAAGAATGTCCATTAAACTGATCGGGATCACGAGTAAGATGATATTCTTTATTACATACACACTCACACATTCTCACGCCCGTATTCCCAAGAGTTAATACAGTAGTACCCCTCTTGAAGTCAGAGCACATGAATTCGAAAATCTTCTTTAGGTATAACGCGCGACGTTAACTAACATCTTTAGCAAGAAAAGAGGCTACTTTAAAAAATGCAACTGGTGCTGAACTCTTATCCATTTTATTTCTGGTATTAAATAAAATAAAGGCGAATAAAAAAGTATTCCATTCCATCAAAGTCGTAGAAGTTTGCCGAAAACGTTTCACCGTTCATGTTAATTTACAAAGAAAACTCCGTTAATGGAAAATTGAGATACTTTAGTCAATTATTTTGAAGGTACTTAATTTTCGAGTAAATAAGTGGAGTTCATTATGAATGGATAATCAAAGACCTACCAGAAAACCGGCTCCCTCAAAATCGCAGTTTTTTTTTCCTATTAAAAATTAAGACTTGGGCTCCATGGAACCATTTTATACGGAATCTTGTTTTCATTTAAAAAAAACCCATTATAATCGGTCCATTTAAAAAGCTATCATGTTTTCAAATATCTATCACTCCTTTTGTAGTCAAATTATATCACTTCTTAATTTGTAGTCAAACTTATATCACTCCTTTTTAGCGCTTCTTGCTTGTTGATGGAGGGATAGTGTGAATGACTCCTACTCTCACACTCAGTTAGGGAATTATTATAGGACACGAAAAAATACCCATAAAAAACGCCCATTCCATTTTTTAAGTACTCTATGCGAAAACATCAACGTAATCTAAAACGTCCAGTCAATTGTGGGTCAAACGGGAAGCGAGCCAGACTTGCGTCAAAATGAAATCAGTTTAATGCGACTTCCAGAGATTTATAATTGTCCTAAAAAATCGGCCCTTTCCTTAATGCAGTGCCGAGGGGACGTTGAATAATTACCCAGCATTTTTCCCCTTCTAATTGCTAAGTCGAAATTACCTGACATTCCGCTAAAATGGCAACGTTCTTTTGAAGCTATGGATAGTGAAACTGTAGCTTTGAAATCTCTGTTAATACTCGTCCGTGCTTCCTGGAGATCTTTTGCTTCTTCAAAGGAGAGAAGGGAAGTGTAACTAGATTGCTGGAGCCTTAAACAATGGAAGGTGTGGACTAGAGAATTAATATGAAATGAAATAAATTTATTTGTTTTAGACTCGGTGATACACAGTGGTCTTTATTATTGGTTGCGTTGTTTGGTGTATTTCTAACCAGATCCGTTGGCATAAAAATGTATCCAATAAATTATCATTTATATTTTTAAATTTATATTTCTACACATACATACATACATATTCTCACGCCATTATTCCCAAGAGGTAGGCAGAGCACATGAATTCAAAAATCCAGTGCCACGTTTAGCAATTTGAGGGTAACTAGATAGTCAAACGTGATAATTGATAATGCAGTGACAGGTTGCTAGCCCATCGCCCACAATACACTTCACTAACCCTTTCCCAGAGTCGCCTCTTACGACACCCACGGGACGAAAGGGGGAGGTGCTATTCTAACCCGGCACCACACGGATTTTATATTTCTATTACTTATTAAAACCTGCGTTAACGAATATGAAATAGTACCTACTTTAAGACATTGTTCGCACTTATAGCTGCACATTCTTTGTAGATGTTATAATTTCTGTCAATACGATAAACAGACAAAACTATGAGCTTCGCATGTTTCATCGCCGCTTCTAGCATATTTTTTTAGGTTTAAATTGACGAGTTGCTACCCTGTCATCTATAATATACCTTAGTCTATTCCACCGATCGCCTTATGCAGTTTGATAATACATTAGTGGTATAACTATACACACGAAGAATTATACCGTAAGTGAGACTAGTATTTATCATAGAAGCCTAGATTGTAAATATAAAAACAATTAGTCAAAACGTTCTGACACCTTCTAAGAACCCTAAATCCCCGTTTCACTAAGCACGAGACGCTTTATCAACACAAAAAACTCCGCCTTTAATATTCCCGCAGCATTTACTATCGCAAACCTCTGCTACAAGACACAAACACAAACAATTAGACCAAATGGGCCTGTCATAAAAACGTTCGTATTGTTTACGAAAAACAGAACAAACAGTTGTCAGATATCAGCTATTCGTCGATATAAATCAGACGGTAATCTTGTTTGCCATCGAGCCCGACGAGGAAAATATTTTGAATGGATTGGACAGAATGTCTCTAATGTGCGCCTTCTTTGTGGGAGATTAAACGAAGTTTCGTGATCATTAGGGCGGATTCTCGATGTCATGCTCGTTTTATTTTCACTCGAACAACAACTTTAAGTACTCGGCGGAATCGGGCTGTTTCGTTTGATGCCTTGTTAATTCGATTAGAAACTTTCCTTGACTCCTTGGTCACTTAATGATTGTAAATCGCTGCTGATAAAACATCTGTTTCTTTCCTGGGGTATTTATATGACGTAAGCCGAAAATTTATTCAACATGCAGCACTAAAAAGGCGCATTCTCGCTATGAATAAAGCTACGTTGAAAGTTATTAAGGTACAAAAATGTCGACAATGCCAGGTTTATAATAACACCTCTCTATTTTTCTATAAATGTCGTAAAAGACGCCTAGGAACATAGATTAGGTTTGGACATGCTTTAGGCCAATGTTTTTAATCGCGACCCATAGGTCACGATCCCCTTGGGCATAAAACCTCTGCAAGTAGTTTGCGACGGGATTCGAAGTTGAGTAATAAAAGATAAACGCAACCTGTCACTATCATATTAACCTCTTTCATGAAACCTAAATTTATGCCAAAAGTTTTAATTCTTTTGAATGTTTTTTCGCCGTGTAGTATCGGGCTGAGAATCCTCTCCATTCCTTCCATGAATGTCTTAAGAGGTGATTTAAGAAATGTCTTGTTCCACTAAGGCATCCATCATGCCGTTATTCTATAGGCTTTTTTGCAAACTTAAAACCTTCAGTAACCTTAGTGCAAACTCCGCCTAATTATCCGCGCACTAAAGTAGCACACAAGACACTGCTGAGGTGAACCACATCGGTGGTTATCCCTGTTGGTGTTGGTACAATTAGTGCTAGTTAGCCGAATTGGATGCTGAATGGGTCTTGGCTGTGGCTAGCGGTTGCCAGTTGGTCTGGCTAACGTACGCGACGACTTTGATCTTAATTGTAAGGTTTGCGTTACACAGTAGTTTAGAGCAACAAAGTCAGAGATTTTATACATATTTTTTCAGGCAAAAGTTCACTGTTAGGTACTGTAAGTGCTTTAATGATTTTACTTCGGTCCCTTGAAAAACTTTTCAGATGTATTTAACATTGCAAATTAGCTTTATATAATTTTAAACAACTTGTAACGTCTCTCCCTTGTCGTCTGGTGAGCTGAAAACATTACCCTCGGTATAAAAAAATCTAGCCAAGTTTGATGTCTCGGACTATAAACACTTCGACTCATTTAAAATTTATTTTCCATACTAGCATCAATGAAAATTAAGTATTTTACGTAACAACTTGAACTGGCAACTCTAGACATAATCCCAAGTATCCGTCTTGCTCAATGCTCAATTAGCGAAAACCCCTAATTTGATTTTCATTTTTCGCCTAAGCCCGAAATACCCTGAAAGCATAATCAGGATAGCTTAAGGCGACGGGATACAGTAATAGTCATTATCAAAGCGAGGCGTTTGGGGATTCCCCAGCTGGAGGCTCTAGTATTGGGGATTACCGCTTTATCTTTTGTTTTCTGCCAGTTACCCCCGCGTAATAAAAGAGAGTTTGTGTTAGGAGCGCAAACATTTTTTAGGCGTGCTTAGGTAGTGTTTTGTTTTAGTTTAGAAAGAATTGGATATTATTTATATTATATATTATGATATTATATATTTGATATTATGATATTTACTAAAAAAAGAAACAGTGTCTTTATAAATCGGTAACTTTTTTTGGAATGACACAACAGTTATTGTTGGTATGAAGTTTAGATTGAACTGCCCAAATATCAAATTTGTCAGAATAGTTTTGTTTGATAAAAACATTCAAAATGTAATAATAAGTGGAAGTTAAATTTTTAGGAGTGCTTTTGATAGCTGTTTTTAAAGAGACTTAGTTTATGTTCTTACACCAATCACACCATTAACCATTCAATTCATTCATTCAACTACTGTCACTCATGAGTTATTTATTACACTTAGACCACTCGATTGGCAACGTTTTTACAGTCTTTCTGGCATTGCAGATGTCTTGGTAGCTTATAGGCGTTTGCAATAACCAATAGCCATTTATTTATAAATTTTATTGTTATAACTTTACCCACACGAAATTTAAACAAGCGACTCAGTAACTGAGTGTATTGGCCGAAATTGCCAGCTCAAAATAATAGTGTTCAAACGACAGAGCGACAGTAAAATTCTTTTTCCAAATTTAATAACATTGTACGAGACCAATCCACGTTAGCGCCGTAATGCAATTACGACCAACCCTAAAACGGTTCGACGAACGCGCACGAACAAAAGTGAAAATAACTTCGAATTTTACACATGGCCGACACGTAAAAAAACAATGGCGACTACGACAGCGAGAGTAATTAGATTCCAAAAGAGTGAGCGTGGAAAAACCCCGCCACTAGCGAATAAAACGAACAAAAAATAGGCACATTCTTGGTCTCTTGGAACTAAAAGCTGCCAGTGTTCGGTGTCACAAGCCTTTGTGGACAAATTGGTAAGTACTGGCCGGTAAGCGTTGATCGTAGAAGAAAAAGTTACCATTTTTATTGATATTTTACATTGATTGATAATCGTGTCTCGGTAGCTTTTAAAGACAAGTTGCTTTGAATATGGCGTAATTAGTTTTGCAACTAAATAAAGAAAATTGGCTTAGTTACATAATCATATTAAACCAAAAACACACACATTCAAAAATAAATTTTACATTTTAAGAAAGTCAAGTGGACAGAATGACAATGTTGGAATATGAAATATAGAATTACATTTTAGCAACACTTTAAATTCGATGCACGAAGAATTAAAGTGATTAAATTATGACCTCCAAACTACATTTTAATCTTAATTTTTTACAAAGTGAAAACCGAAAACGATTATAATTTATTATACTTAAGTAAATCACTTCAAAACGTACAAAACGTCGAGCATAAACCGTCACAATTTCACAGTAAAATTATCTCTAGACCAAAGCACTGTCAGCTTAATGTGATATTACATGACATAGGTTATCCTTGTTAATCCTATACTATACGCATGGACTTTACCAAGTGTCCCATACCTATGCGTCATGTGAGCCAAGTTACTATTACAGCTGGGGGCAGGAGGATTCAGTGGCACTTCCAGCGGCACCAGACGATTGTAGGTGCAAATACATGTTTGCACGGTTATGTATTCCGTAACACAGTATATCACGGGCCACATAATGTATGCTGTTGACAAGCCTGACTCGAAGGCGACTCTATTACTCAGGGCTTGGAATTTATGAACCGAATAATACTGAGTGGAGATATTGGAAACGTGACGATGGTGTTAATATGTTGTACTGTTGGATTGACATTTTATAAGACGTGTGATGGAGTTTTTGACAGGGAAGGAACAGGTTACGGCGTAGGTTACAAGCATCAGCAGAGCTTCATCCTGATTTAGACAAGGGTTTTACTCGAAATTGGAAACGGACACGCTTAGACTGTGGTAAATTAAGTGTGGTAAGTTTAAAAAATATATATCGATTTGTTGATCCTTAAATTAAAGACTCCTTTCTTCTACTCAAAGGTCCGTAGAGATCCCTTTTGGGATGAGTCGAGTCTATTCCGTACTTTTTATTTGCCACCTATCTGAATTTTCTGCAAAAAAAAGTGTTTTACTATACTTTCAATTGTCACTGACTAATCAGAGACGTATAAAAGTAATACAGCCAACAATTTAACGTTGCAGAAGATACGTAGCATTAGAAAGAGAAAGCATTTTTTTATGCCTAAACATGTAGTGTCCGGTCACCGTCTGATGTCGGGTTTAAAATAATATCTCTCCAAATCTTCCGTGTCACCTGCCACCTAATAATTTTAAACAAAAAAAAACCGACTTCAAATTAGCAATATTTTAAAAGTATTCTGTTTACTGAATGTAAAATCTTGATTTCATCAACAAATTACCGAAAACGCCGTACATCTCCATATAAAATTTGAAGAGTTCCCTCGATTTCTCCAAGATTCCATCATCAGATCCTGGTTTCGTGCCAATGGGACCAATTTCAAGTTATACCCTTTCGATTAAAAAAAAATTTTTGAAAATCGGTCCACGGGTTTTCGAGATATCGAGTAACATACACACAAAAAAAAAAAAAAAATTTGGTCGAATTGAGCACCTCCTCGTTTTTGAAGTCGGTTAAAAATAGGCCAGAAGTGGCCACAAAATGTGAAATAGTAATGGTTTTGTCTAAGTAGCTTCATGTGCTCCACCTACCCCATTTGGGAATACAGGCGTGATGTATGTAAACATGACTTTAGTTCGGGAGTGGAGCTTCTGTATGCCGGACTTCCTATTCTGTGCTTGCGGTCTCGACGTGCGCAAATGCACTCAGCAACGGAAGTTGATGCAAATACTGCGCAAGATGCAGGCGTTCTGCGACGCCATTAGGCGACTCTGCCCGATGCCGGGGTCCATACAAGAGGCTAGAGAGATTTATATAGAAAACAAGATGGCACTGGATTTTTGAATTCATGTGCTCTGCTTACCCCTCTTGGGAAAATAGGCGTGAGAATATGTATGTATGTATGTACAAGATGAATAATAATCTCTTGTTAAGGTCTACGAATGGAGCAATCTCTTTTTAAAGCCTACGTTTTATCTCTCTCTAGCGCCGTACATAGCATAGTCGCCTGCATTCCTAAGTCGGGTAGTTACTTGAAACGTTACATTGGCAAAACTATGATTGTTTCAAGTTTTAAATATATTTTTAGCACAAGGTTTAAAGATACGTGGGATAGTAATGACAGATTGCTAGCCTGTCGCCTAGTGCTGTACCTACTTTAACAAATTTTCTATGACATACGCTAAAGAAATTGAGAGATGTTGTTCTGAATCTAAGACTACGAATTTTACAGTTTTGACTGATACTTGTGTGGTTGTGTGCGTATTTTGTCTGCCATTCCGTCGTTGCATTTACGTGATTTTTTGTGATCTTCACCTATCAAAACATTTATTTTAAAATATTAACATACTTAATAACGAGACCACGGTAAGCCGATCTGGTACCGTTTTTATGCATAAAAAAATGGAAGCAACATTCTTATAACCCCTTTTAGGTATATCATAATTTGCGATGTATTTGTGTTACAGCCGGCGTGTCGGAGCAGTCGTGTAAGGAACAACATGTATGCAGACCTGGTACAGTATTGACACTTCCCTGGTAATTGACAAAGGGAGGTCCCTCTCCTTTCAAACGGTGTTGCTGTTTCTTGAGTTAATTAAAGGTAGATGCTAAATTTATTAATTACTAGCCGTCTTTATAGGGCTGAATTTTTTTATATACATGTCGTATACATACAATCACGATTGTAGCAACAAAACCGGCCAAGTGTGAGTCTGGATCGCGCACGAAGGCTTTCGTACTACTAGATTAGGTAAATGAAAGGTAAAATCTATGAATATTTCAGGTGTGTACCTGTTGCTGTCATTAATATCCAGCAAAAAATTGCAATGAATTATTATTTTTTGTATGGGAAAATACCCTCTTAAATTTACTTATTTTTAGGGTTCCGTACCTCAAAAGGAAAAAACGGAACCCTTATAGGATCACTTTCCTTTCTCGTCCGTCCGTCCGTCTGTCAAGACCCTTTTTCTCAGGAACGCGTGGAGGTATGAAGCTGAAATTTATATCAATTACTCAGGTCTACTGTCCCTTGAAGCTGTGAAAAAATCAAACTTCTAAGCCAACGCAATCAAAAGATACAGCCGTTTATGTCGCAAATTTTCGACACTTGCAAGGGAATCAAAACCTACAGGGTGCTTCCCGTGAACTCAGAATCTTGAGATTTGGTACGAAGCAACGTCTTATAGCATAGATAAAGGAAAAATTACGAAAACCATAAATTTTTAGTTACATCACATAATTATTTTTTTTAATAATTTTAAACTTACTACCCATTTCCTCATAAACGCGTAGAGGTATTAAATTGAAATTCATACCAAATACTCAGGTCTATAATACCTTTAAGCTGTAACAAAATCAAACTTCTATGTCAACGCAATCAAAAGAAACAGCAATTTAAGCTGCATATTTTGAAACTCGCAAGTACTCGCAAGGGAATCAAAACCTAAAGGGTCTAGTCGACCTAGAATCTTGAAATTTGGCATGAAGCAACGTTTTATAGCACACATAAAGGAAAAATTCCGAAAACCTTAAATTTTTAGTTACATTACAAAATATATATTTTTTTAATAAATATAAACTTATTACTTTTTTCCTCATGAACGCGTAGAGCTATCTATAATAAAAATACCATAGTTATGACTCGATTGTCGTAATGAACGAACTTTGTAAACCTTGCAGGTTTGTACGGAACCCTCGGTGCGCGAGTCCGACTCGCACTTGGCCGGTTTTTATTTAATTTAATTACATGTTTTACTTTTAAAGTAGATAAATATACAACGAAATAATTCTGTGAATATTTCAAGTTTCCACCTGTTACCGTGTCTTATATTGACCCAAAAGCACAAAAAAAAACACAATTGTTGTATGAGTGCCCCCATAATAATTATCTGTATAACATAATTAAAAAAAGCAGCAGTGCTCAAAAATGTGTACGTTATCTTAAAAAAGAACTGTAAAACAAATTGTATTACGTATCCTTTGTAATACTTATCTTATCATCAAATAATTTTCAAAACACTTTCTTAAAATTTTCTGTGATCGTTATTCATCGCTATCTCTTTCTGTTTTACACCTCTGCAACCAACCAACCAAACGGATAATATAGTTATCAAGGTATAGAGCCACAGAAAAAGGAACTGTTTGCTAATTTACGTAAGGTAAAAATTGCGTTACAGAAGCCGAGAGATAAAACAGGATGCCCTTTGAACTTTCGAGTATCTACTTTACTCCTACCTACATGTTCATAAATTAATATCTGAGGGCTTGGAGCCAGTGAAAAACGTTACTACGTTAACGATTTTTAATATTCATGAGTTATTTTATCGGGATTTGCTAGTTTCAGCCTGATATAGCCTATGTCTATAGGACGCGGTTAGTAACGGTGTACTTTTATTAATAGGATCGCTGACGCCTTTGAAAACGAAGCAACTGAGTGAAATAGTGGAACTGGAACCGGTAGTAGGTTGTTTTCTGAAACGGATAATAATTTTTGTAATCCTGATTGTACATACATACATACATACATATTCTCACGCCTGTATTCCCAAGAGGGGTAGGCAGAGCACATGAATTCAAAAATTCATGTGCCACGTTTAGCAACTTGAGGGTAACCAGATGGTCAAACGTGATGGTGATCCTGATTGTATCTTTAAGAGATTAGAAATCCAACAAATAACATTTGAAATATTCTCTGGAATTCTATGTTATGATATTTATGTTTACGCGGGACTTAATCACCTCAAAAATCTTCAAAAATACCGTGATTAAGTCCCGCGTAAACATAAAAAAATATGTGTGAGAATCACGAAAGTTTAAAACAGTCTATGTTATGATATTTTATTACAAACTGTATTAATAATTTTAAGTAAACGGAGATATCTAATTGAAATTATTTTGATTTCTCAAAATAATAAGCTCATTTGAAAGAATTCAGGAAAATAAACACGTAGGTAAGTGATAGATACTATCTTTTGTTGAACCGGGCTTGAGAAAATGTAGTTTAAAACTTGGCAGTACCGTGTAAGGTCACGTCTAATTTGAATAACAAAACGCCAAAGAAATTGTATACTTTATGATCAGATATTCATTTAAAATGTAGGGTAACATTTTGGAGACTTGGATACCTCGAGTTGAAACCAAATTTTGACTCAATTACAAAGTGTTTTGTGCACATTCTGGTAATAACTAGCCCACTGAAAAACTCTTTGATTCTTATTGGCACTACAGTTTTTTTTATCTATTAGTTTAATATTTATTTTTTTAATATGTATTTATTTTCACCTAACTATACATATTTAAGTAATTGACTCTATGGACAAACTTGCCGAATTTCGTAACGCAAAGACTTCGCTGGTTCGACTACTCCGAATGGGAGAGTATCGTGCTGTCAAGAGAGCGTAAGTGGGACGACCGACTGGCAGCCGTCCGGTCGGGCGACCCAGGTACCGCTGGGGGGACAGTGCCCAGGCAGACCTGAGACTTCTTCAAGTCGACGACTGGCAAGAGGCTGCGCACTATTGGGACAGATGGCGTACTCTCGTTTCGGAGGCCAAGATCCTCTTTGGGTCCCTGAGCTAATTAGTTAGTTAGTTAATGATGGAACCTTTGAAAACTCCCGCAGCCATACCCTACATGCCAGTGAATATGAAGAATTAGTCCATTCCATCGAAACCACGTCTCCCAGTGGACCAACAGTTTGCACTAGCGATCCAGTGAGCGAAAACCGTCAACATTATTATGGGCCCGATGCCACTATTAACATGCAAATGGGAATTCAACGCTTGTTACACAGATCAGAATATAAAGCGTACACCGCGTACCGTAACGCCGGGGAGTTTGCAATGTTATTGTCTGATTTGTCGTTAATTGGTGATTTGGAATAGGTACCTCTTGGGCACTGCTGATGTCCTAGTCTGATTAAGTCTTTAATCTATTTTTGAACCTAAAATCATGCTGAAAGTGGCCACGAAACGTGTGAGGTAAACATCCCTGTCCTCGACACTGACTCAATACTTGGCACTTGCAACCTTATGTCATAGTAAGACAGGTGACAGATGGGTGTCATCTATTGGGCGTTGAGGCGTCGAGCATTGGTACTTACCTTAGTTGTCTTAGTTTTGTCTAGGTAAAGTTTTGTGTGTTGCGCCTACCATATTTTGACATACATACGTGATTTAGTGAATGTATGTAGTTTCCATTGTTTTATTTCTTTGTCGTCATAGTTGTCGAGGGCGGTGAGGTTTAAAAATCATTTATATCGACCCAAACACACAAAAACATCACGATTGTTGCACAGAAGGCCCCCGTAAACAATTATTTTATTTTATTTTTAGTATTTGTTGCCTTGCTACGGTCGGATGGACAGCGAAATCTCAGTAATTTGTCCCTTTTTTGCTCTAAGGGTACGGAACTTAAAAAAGTTTCCATACAAAGACAATTTCAAATAGTATCAAATGATTTTCTTAATAATTAAATTACGTATGTCGATGACTTTAGCTCGGTTGAGGAAATGAATAATCAGGCAGATGCTATGTACATTAATCATTTTGGAACACGCTGTGCAATGTGCAATCAGCACCGAGATCACACTCTCAGCTAATGGAGCGCCTTTGAACATAGTCGACAAAGGTAATACAGAAATACACATTAGGTATTTAATCTATACTTAATATTATATGCCCCGTGTGGTGCCTGGTTAGAATAGCATCTCCCCATTTCTTCCCGTGGGTGTCGTAAGAGTCGACTCTGGGAAAGGGTTAGTGTATTGTGGGCTATGGGCTAGCAACCTGTCACTGCAATATCACGTTTAACCGTCTGGTTGCCCTGAAATTGCTTAACGTGGCACTGGATTTTTGAATTCATGTGCTCTGCCTACCCCTCTTGGGAATACAGGCGTGAGAATATGTATGTATGTAATATTATAAAGCTGAAGAGTTTGTTTGAACGCGCTAATCTCAGGAACTACTGGTTCGAATTGAAAAATTCTTCTGTGTTGGATAGATCATTTATCGAGGAAGGCTTTAGGCTATACAACACCACACTGCGACTAATAGGAGCGAAGAAATATTGGAAAATGTGGAAAAAACGGGGGGAAACTATTCCACGCGGACGGAGTCGTGGCCCTAGCTAGTATTAAATAACATCTCAAGATCCTTTGCAGTGCAACTGAGAAAGACAGTTTCTCAACGTGGTTGGGAGAGCGCTAAGATTAGAATTCACCTATTTAGTGCCGGTTCAACCAAACGGAATTTAATTTATATATATTATAATCTAGGTACGTCAAAAGGTGAAAGTGTGTTTGTTTGTTTGTTTGTTTGTTTGTCCGTCTTTCACGGCTAAACGGAGCGATGAATTGACGTGATTTTTGTAGGTAGAGATAGTTCAGGGCATGGCGAGTGACATAGGCTACTTTTTGTCTCTTCAAAACCCCCCACTTCCCTAAAATGGGGTGTGGAAGTTTGTGGAGAATTCCGCAATTTTCAATGTAGATAGCTATAAATTGGTATGTGTGCTATCTCTTCTGTGCTACCCCGAATTTAACGCGAGCGTAGCCGCGGGCAAAAGCTAGTTTGTCATAATTATTAAACATAGGGTCTACTGTATCTTTGCGTTTTGTGTTCGCCGTCAAATACGTTTGCCAACAACGTCGTGCATCTAAGCAAGCATTAGAGCAGTATATAATGAGCCTCGACGTAATAATAATATGACTGAACGCTTCAACGAATCTTAACAGTAAAACAATACTGACTAATATTATACTAGAGATTTCGTAAATAAGTTAAAAAGAAAAATGGATAGGTATATTCGTTTACAAAAACAACTGCAACCTAACTACACTTTCTTGTTTCTTTTACAAAAATGTGAAGACAAAATGTGAGGTGCAATATTTTCACAGAAAACTTTTAAGTTTTGCTTTTCAAATTCGATATCTTCCAAAGAAATTTAGTATGTAATTATGTTTTTTGGGCTTTTTATTATTCTTATGTCGAAAAAGGGCCATTTTAAATTAAATCAAGCATAAATGCCTGAAATAAAATTGTAAGCCTCCGACTCTGAATTTAATTTGACGTAACTACTCGTTGATAAATGGTAAAAAGGCAAGTTAAGCAGATTCCTTCGATTTTTCTGCTTAGTCGAAAATTCAATTAATTATGTTGAATAAACGCAAACCAAAGAAACGTAAAACTGAAAATAAGATTAACCTGAAAACAATTTAAAAGCTAAAAACTTCTGCAACCTTTTTCAACCGCTGAAAAAAAACCGTATGGCATTCCATGTAGGTTCAGGTATGCTTTAGGCGACAGGCTAGTAATCTGTCACCTAGGAGCATAGAGGACATACCCTATAGTGAGTCAATGTCGTTGGATTTGTTCGAAGACGATTCCGCCAAACCATGGCGGCGATCGCTGTGCTCTTATTGGCCGGCCCAAGATCGCGCGTAACGCAGTGGCTTTTACCTCTACGGTTATTGGCTCTATACAGTTTCTGTGACAGTTTGTAAGTGGTAATAAACAAACGGTTTCCGGAACTTGGTGGCCATCATTGTTTCTCTAGTTGGTCTGTCCTCTATGCTTAGCAGTCATGGTATTTTCTTCACAACGTAGCATTCTTTAGCAGAGTGGTTATGGTCGTTATGAGTTGGTGGCGCTCTTTACCAGTCTCCACCGTTCTCCCTCATACCTGCTCAGTTCTTCTTGAATACTCATGAAGAAGCCCATCGAAAGCCTTTCTACTTTGGTCCTTTCACCGCGTCAAGGTACTAGTAGGTTCTAGGGTTCTGGAATAGTTTCATGTACTCTACCCCTTTGGGAATACAGCCAGCTTCGCACAACAAAGCACCAGTTGACTCGAGATTAACTGTTACTATCATAGCCTAACTGGAGTCGTCAAAATAATGGTTTACACATGTTGCTGTGGTTACCCTGCAGACGTAATGTAGGTATGTACAGTCACAAACCGGGATTGTTGAGACACTTGCCACTGTTCGCAATTTAGACGTGTAATCAATGATCGATCTGACCGACTAGATGTTAGCTATTGGATTAGTATTACACAACCAAGTTACGGACATTGGTAAGTGGCTCAACAATCCCAGTTCGCGACTGAAAGCAAACTATAGTGAAAATTTGTTATCAAAAGGTACCTAACTAAGACATGCTCCAGCTTTTCTCCCGTAAACAAAATTTTCTACAAAATAAAACGTTAACGGGACACCGGGTCGGGACAAACTATTTCTTGAATATTTGCCAAGCCTTCCCTGTATTCGCTGACCTTCTCTGAAATACCAAATACAATTGCATTCTGCCATTTGTACAGTGTATGGCCGAAGTTGGGTCACAGTTTATGATATCGTAGGCAATAAGTTTGCAGTGAAATAAATGGCAATAAACATCGGAGACACATCCAAAGTTAGTTGAATCAGTGCCATTTCTATAGATCTGTGTTTTTAAGTGGACTAGTTTGATGGGAATTTTATTAATGCATTCACATGGCACTAATATCAAATAATAATAGTGTGTTGTGTGTGTGTGTTGTTTGTTATCTTTTCATGGTCAATTTTTGAAACCAATATTGATGACATTGAGTCTACTTATTTTATACCGTGGGATTGCGATAAAACAACTCTTCACAGACAGAGTTGGAGGAAACAGCTTGTAATATAGTAGAGGCTGTATTCGTAAATGAGATAGGCAGAAGACATGCAACAATACATAAACCGAACCGCCTATTTTGCGTTTCGGAGCCTCTTTAAGCGTTAAAAGAAGTATCAGTACCTAGCATTCTGTTAAAGGTTTTGATAGCCGTTGTTGGATGTTACAAAATTACTTAGTACATATTTTAAGATAGTCGTAATTTATTTTCTGTGTTACTTGTCTTTGTTTTATATTCCTGGCCTGGAATATAATTCTAAAAATTGGACGCTACTTAAGTATCTAACCTAAGTACTTCGTTACTCAAATACCCGCTGAGATTATTGCAGACGTATTTAATAAAATTGCTTTTGTAATTGTTTATTTATCTTACAATTTATATCAAAACTCGTCAAAAGATTTTAATAGAGTGCAATTAGAGGGAAAATACCCGTCACCCGTGGGCAAATAACTGTCATTAATCATGTTTTTGTTGCGGCTCGCGCTTACTCGACACTTTTTCGTCAAATCTGGACGAAAAATTACATAAAACACGCCCTTATTTTTTATTGGGAGGCAACAGTTTAAGCACGATTTTGTTAAAATTGATGAATTATTGTAGTGGCGCTTGGCTAAATTATTTTAGTGCAATATGGAAAGAGGGTACTAAGACGACAAGAGACAGCATTTGTCCTCATTGTGATTAGTTAATTACATAAATGAATTTTTAATCCCTTTAAAAAACACTTAGGTATATACGTTTGTACGCCAGCACACTATCTTCTTTTTCACTCTAGCGCACTATCTCTCTCTTGCAACAATAGCGGCAAACGCCATTGTAAATTGTGATCATGTTTACATGTATTAACTATCAATTCTAAAAATGAAGGTTGCTAAATAAACAACATTTCAATTGATTACTTTAATCAAGCATAACATTACGTAATGCAACAAAAGAAAATTCGTCATTCATATTATTGTCAAATGTAGGGTAGGACACAACACTAAAAACATCACTTTGCAAAGTCACGTCCTAAGCTAGTCTCGACTTAAGAAGTGAGCTATCCATATTGTTCAATGTTCATTACTAAGCTAATAATGATAATTTTCGAAAAAAATGGTTTCAAATTCTTTTTAAACACACTTAACTCAACAAACCAAGCTAAAACAAAAAGTAAACAATTGAAAACATTAACTTGCTCAAATTCACTCCCGCTGTTGCGACGGCCAATAAAAATACCACAAGAGAATTGCATCAGGAAAAAGAAAAGAATTCCATCTCAAATTGGTAGTCCCGTTCGCTGTATTAATTCGGGCAAAAGAAACCCGGGCTTATTCGTGAATCCCGACCCTGGGAACGGAAACCCGGAATTTAAAGTCTTCTTTTAAACAATAAAAGCAAATTGAATAACGGCACGACGCAAAGTAAGGGAGAGAGCGGGATGGGGACTCGGTGCAGACTTTGTATGCAAAACTGTAGTCGCCATTTTTTGTAAGGTTTTAAGTCGCAAGGTATAAAAGTGATAGGTTGCTAACCTGACGCCTAAAATATACCCGAAGCTATTCTCATAGTAGCCTTTTAGGACATCCACGGAAGAAATGGAGAGGTGTCATTCTAAACCCGCTATTTCACGCTTTGCAGCCCCTTCTAGCATTATTTTCAGTTAAATCTTCATTTTAAAAACAGAGGGAAGAGGTAGCCATAGTAGTGACAGTTTGCTAGCCTGATGCCAAAAGCGTACCTACATAAACCTGTTCCCTCAGTCGAATTTTAAGACATCTAAGGAAGAAATGGATAGGTGATAGTAAAACTGTCAAAATTAATTAATATAAAAAGCGATTTAATTGTATGTTGCGCTTTTTAAAAGACAAACCTAAGTATCAGTATAAAATAACAAATCAGAACGAATTCAAACTGTATTAATTGTAACTTTGTATTTACAATGTATTAATTTTTTATTACTTTCTTTATCCAGTTCGCTCTCACGCCACACTTTGCACTCAACGCCGGCAAAGGGGTATTTTAGAAACTCAAGCGTTTTAATAGAGAAAATTATGAACCCGTCATTTTCGGTACCGATTATTTCTGTGAGATAGGCGACGTTCATTATAAGCGAGGTAGCCGCCGTTTTGGGCCACTGATAGGTTTAAATGCTGGACTTGAGCCGGAATTTTGAACGCCAACTTAAACTTAAACCCAGTTTTATTTTGATAGTTATAAGGTAATAATATTATTACAAAGATGCATTTAATTTATTATAAAAATAAACTTAACAGCGATGGTCTTGGTTTCAGATAGGATTTTATCTCATCGACTTGAGACAACTACTCGGTGACCAAAAACCTGGTAACATTGTGTTTTAGAAATGCCATAATAGAGACAATAAGATGATGAGACACAGAAGTGTGGATAGGTATGTTGAAACCATTGAGGACAGAACCAGTAGAGTACTGATGTCATTTTGGTTGTTCGGAGAAGATTCCGCAAAACAATTGAAGTGATCGCTGTGCTCTTATTGGCCGGTCCAAGATCGCGCGTAACGCTAGTGCCTTTTTCTCTACGGTTATTGGCTCTGTACAGTTTTTGTGACAGTGACGGTGACGTTTAGTATGTTGAAATCAACAAACTATTTGCGGATCGGGGTTGCGAACATTGTTTCTCTATAGGTTGTATCCTCTATGGTTGAAACCTTCCATGACTAGATCGGGGACGTTTTAGAGAAAGACCAGGTCACGAGTCGAGTACCCGAAACCGAAGAGCATCTATGAACAGATTAATTAATGTGGACGAAGCAAAAGAGTTATCTCAAGATCGTAGCAAGTGAAACTAAGTGATCTCTGCCTACTCCTGTGAGAAAGAGGCGTGACGAAATGTATGTATAATAGCATCCAATAGCCTCAAAAAATGTAATGACCCCTAAGTTGAATTGTGAAAATTTCACAGATTGTCCACGCCTGAAATTCACTTCCCATACCGACCCATCTGACCAAACGTTTTATTGCCAACGAGTGGATACCCGGATGGGTACAACATTAAATTTTATAACTCGTCCTTCATTGAACATACTGTATCATGATTATGTGCGAAAACCGTTAATGGAGAGCATTTCAGATAAAAACATCAGTGCATACCAATTAATTTTCACATCGGATTATGCATGCAAATATAAAATGTTGAAATTAATGTCCGCGCTTATAATGATATTCATAATATGCGGTTTGGAACGATGAATTAAAATTGATGGGCGTAGTTAATCAGGGAAGTAATTATTTTATCTAAGCAAAATTAACTCACATATCTGTATTTCCAATTGGGGTGGGCACCTAAACCTTCACTATTTTTTTCATCATATCTACTTTCAGCATATTTTTAAAGTACCAAGTGACAGGGAGAGCTACGTTCAGCAGTGGAAGTCTTATGGATGAGATGATGATCATGATGATGACTTGACGAAGATCACGAAAATGCATGCGTCGGTGGCAGTGAATGCGTTATTATTTAGATACACATTTTTAGCAGGAATATTGTTGGTATCATAGTTATGTACAAATAGGTACAGTGAGGGAAAGAGATATTGCGTACCAAAGCAATACCGATTACGTACACAGTAACAGTACACAGGCCTTCTATTATAAATCCAAGGGCCAACTTTGATAGCCCATCGTATTCGAAGTTCAATAAAATTACGGCCGTAACACAAAAACACGACCAAACTATTCAAAGTGGGCATTCAATCATCGGAAACTTTTAAATGAAGACTGCCTAACATTTTTCCATAAAATATAAGGTTAAATGAAAGTTGGGAGCCGTGGCGGTTCCTTCCCTTTTATCAAATTCAATCGAGAAATGGGCTTTAACTTTAGTAAGCATGGTTTGCTGGTTAAGGCGTGAGATTTGGGCCTTAAAATGCTGAAGATAAGGATCTTTTATGATATAGTTACTTGCTGTTACTGTTTTTAGGTGAATGACATACATACATAAATTACGTCTGTATTCCCAATGGGGGTAGGCAGAACGCAAAACATTACGTAGACCATAATCATGACATTCATGACTGTTACACGAATCGCCTGTCAAGTTGAAAGGTTTTCGTCACAGTGGCATAATTTGTTATCTACCGCTCTGTAGATTGAAATTTACTGGAACATTTGAATACTTTTCATTAAGACTGCTTAGCTCAATATGTTTCAGGCCGTTTTGTGACCCATCATCGGAAGCACCGCGTTACCGATCTTTCCGCGCGACTGCTTGACGTACGTCATCACTCATTCACTAATTTAACATACATACATACATATTATCACGCCTGTATTCCCAAGGAGGGGTAGGCAGAGCACATGAATTCAAAAATCCAGTGCCACGTTTAGCAATTCCAGGGTAACCAGATGGTTAACCGTGATATTACAGTGACAGGTTGCTAGCCCATCGCCCACAATATTATACACCAACCCTTTCCCAGAGTCGACTCTTACGACACCCACGGGAAGAAAGGGGGAAGTGCTATTCTAACCCGGCACCACACGGGATCACTAATTTAAGCAGTACGATAATTAAAACCAGTTGTCAACCTTAGAAGTAGGTACCGACTACTCACTATCATGGTTGACATTCTGATTTTAATGGCCTGATGCAATATGAATGTATCCCATTTTTTTCACTATGAGTATCAGAGTAGCTTCACGTTTAAAGATGTTGTAATAGTGAAATATAATGAATACCTACACTCGCGTCTTTGGTCGAGACGTTTATAGTACTTATTGTGTGCTACCTGAGGTTTGACAATAATAGAGAATGTGATGATAAAAAGGCAAAAATGTGTGAACCGCTGTCAATTGCGTCAAGCAGTCTCGTTGAAAGAGCAGCAGACTCTTTTGTGGCAGCAGCGCGCAGTGCGCGTCTATACGCAGCCACTTTGACGCCGATTAGACCCCTAGCACACGGCGTATTTAAAACGCGCAGTCGACGCGCAAATGACGGGCGTATACGCGCTTCAAACGAGATTTGAACGCAACCTTCTAACCTAAGCACACGGGGTGATCGTGAAACGCGCCTATACTGCGCGTATACGCGCTGTAGTTGCTCGTACCCTTTGCGTTTTGATCAGATTCCTCACAATTGTACAATGCCGCGCTTGTATCATCAATGGAAACGCAACAATCAGCGTCTACGGCGCCGAAGACGCGCGTTCTTAATACGCGCGTCGTCCGCGCGTATAAAATACGCCGTGTGCTATGGGCCTTATTGTCAAACGTGGAGTAGAGCTACTAACTACAATAAATTTTCGATGTAAAGACGTGATTGTATCCGTTTTAGTTCCCTACAAGTGAGTCTAACGGTAGTTTTATCTTCAAAGGTGTTGTAATAGTTTAAAAGACTTTGTAATCTTTATTAAACGCCGTTTCAATGTAAGCAGTGAGCCAATAAAGGCTCATGTGAAACTGGAAAGCTTTATGGGACGACGTGACAACATTTCTATTGAGACTAGACGCAGCGGCATTCACTCTGGGAGTTCACTGGATAGAAGGAACAGCTTCTTCACTCTCTGTTTGTAGTATTATTGTTATTTATGTAACTGTTACCTACATTAATACACGAGTGTGATGAAAAATGCCGTATGTCTTTTAGAAATAAAAACCGGCTACGTGCGAGTTAGACTCGCGCACGAAGGGTTCAGTGCCAAAAACAGCAAAAAACAAGTTTTTAAATATTATATTATTATGTTTTAAGTAATTGTTGTAGTAATAATACAAACACATAACATAACTATGTGAAAAATTTTCAGCGCCCGTGTGGTGCCGGGTTAGAATAGCACCTCCCCCTTTCTTCCCGTGGGTGTCGTAAGAGTCGACTCTGGGAAAGGGTTAGTGTATTGTGGGCGATAGGCTAGCAACCTGTCACTGCAATATCACGTTTAACCATCTGGTTACCCTGAATTAGCTAAACGTGGCACTGGATTTTTTGAATTCATGTGCTCTGCCTACCCCTCTTGGGAATACAGGCGTGAGGATATGTATGTATGTATGTAATTTTATTATTTGTTGTTATAGCGGGAACAGAAATACCTAGCTCTTAAAGATGTTGAGATACAGCCAGGTGACAGATGGACAGACGGGTAGCGAAGTCTCAGTAATAGGGTCCCATTTTCACCCTTTGGTTTTTAATAATGCCTAAAGATCACAGCACACACATATCACCTCGGAAAGAGATCGTCACCGTATCGCCTTGCGCCTCGCCGCCAACTAGCCGTTAAAACAACGTGTTTCGAGGCGAGGCTATTACGTTACGATTCCAATTAGTGTGCGTTGCAGTAGGGAGTTTCATACAGACAATACTTAACGGCTCGAGGGGATACGGTGGCGATCCCTTTCAGAGTTGATATGTGTGCTGAGACCTTAAATCATGCACAGTCGCCTACATTGCTTTATCTACATTCAAGTACCTATTGCCTTGTGGTGTGGGGACGGAGTAACACCTTTCCATTTCTTCCGTGGATGTTTTAAGAGGCGACTAAGGAAATAGGTTTGGGTATGCTTTAGGTGACAGGCTAGCAACCTGTCACTATTCTACCTCTTCCATCTTTGCAAACCTAAGGCTCAATTCACACCAGAAGATCAGCGCAGCGCGGCGTAGCGGAGCGCAGTTTCAGTGTCAAGAGAATTTCAACTTTATATTCATTACAATAAGACTTATTATCGCATGAGAAACTCTAACGATGCGCGCGGATGCCCGCGGATCCGCGGGAATTCCAGCGCATTCCATAAACAAAGCCGTACGACTGCGCGAGCTGTCGCAGGAATGCCCGAGGATGCTCGAGTAGTCGCGACGGTCGCTGTCAATACATATGTCAATATGTCAATAATTATGTAAATTCCAGCGACTTCCTACGCATTCCAGCGGCTTCTCGAGCAGTCGCAGGAATCCTCGCGCATTCTCCACGGAGCGGGTCGCTGCGCTACGCCGCGCTGCGCTGCTCTTCTGGTGTGAATTGAGCCTTAAACTATGCCAGAAGTGGCTGTAAAGCGTGATGTCATAATCATGGTTTTGTTTGTCACGTTTCGTGGACTCTGTCTACCGGTCTACCCCATAATGGGAACAAAAGCGTGATTGTATGTATGTATGTAAGTACCTATTAACGTTGATTTTACGTACAAAGAACGGCTGAAATGGTGGCAAAATGGAATCCCACGAACCATTTTCGCATCGGCGTCACAGGCTCGCTCCGCCAGCCGCAACGACCGCATGTTCCAATTTGAAGTGATTTGTTTTGTTCTTTCAGACACCATACTTCAAGGGGATTAATATTTGAAGGTTATTGTAGTATTGATATTCCACAAAATACAGGTTAGTATTACGTTGTATTTGTTATGTCATCTAGGAAAAAAAATGTTTGGAGCGTTTCGGGATGGACAGACAAGATTTAGTCGTATGAGAAAAGGGAGATATCTTACAGTATTTTTCTTTTCTTTTGTAAGGTCTAAGCCAAGGTTAGGATTGGCATAATTAAGTTGACAGAATTGAGAAATTATATTTTATTAGGTATAAAAATGTTTCCTTGTATAAAAAATATTTAATTTTATTATAATATTTGACTTAATTAAGCATGAAAACAGGGGGCTTGTTAAATGCATATTTTATTGCATTAGACGTAATTATTGTGAGGTCACTCGTGAGCATAGTATTTTTTTGTGGTTCTCTACCTCAGATACTGCAGGACTGATTTAATAATAAGTATTAATATATTATGTTATGTGTAAAATAAAACTCTTGCCTAGTAAATGGGCTGTTCTCTTACATATTCACTTCACTTGCATCCATGGCAGCGCTCGAGCAAAATGCAATATAAATGTTATGAAAGTAACTATTCACATATTCACGACTCTTGAAACTTAAAGCGCTTTATATCATCATTTAATTCGATATTGCAATGTTTAAATCACTATTAGCTAACTTTTTACCTCCTAAGCTAACTATTACAAATGACGCGTACAGCACACTATTGATAAAAGTCCAAGCATTGTTGACGACAATCTTTCGGTAATACATGCAAACGCGCAATCGATTGTCATTTTATTCATTGTCGATAAAAAATCCACATCACTATTGCATACACGCCCCAAGTTAGCATAGGAGCCTTAGAACACTAGTGTGAATCTTCGGTTGAAACGTAAAAAAACATTGTCGTCTGTTTCTTTCTTGAATGGTTTGAGCACGATATAATTTTACAGGGGAAAAGGCAGACCACAGAAGAGATGGGATGATGATATTTGTCATGTAGCAGGAAAAACATACGACACGAAAGATGCATACATTCATACATCACGCCTGTATTCTCAAAGAGTTTACGAAACGTTACTTAATCAGAATCATGACTATTTCACGTATCGCAGCCACTTCTAGCATGATTTAGGTTCTAAGTTTAAAAGGTACAATAGTGACAGGATGCTAGTCTGTCGCCTAAAGCATTTAGTCTATTCTTAGCCGCCTCTTACGACATCCACGGTAGACATGGAGAGGTGTTATTCTAAACTCGACAACACACAGGGATGTGGATGGAAAAGGCTTGGGAGACCTCTAACAAAGGGCAATCAGATTTGCAGTAGACAAGTAAAAGAGAAATACTACTACTGAAAAATAAGGTAAATCTAACAATCCTCGACGCCTCGACGCCCAGTAGATGATATTCATCTGTCACCTGTTTTACTGTGACATAAGGTTGCAAGTGTCATGTATTGGGTCAGTGTCGAGCACAGGGACGTTTACTTTAGTACTAAAATGAATCTTGTAATCCTACTAATATTATAAATGTGAAAGTATGTGAGTATGTTTGGACATTTGGATGTTTGGATGTTTGTTACTCTTTAACGTAAAAACTACTGAATGGATTTTAATGAAACTATACAGTACCTAATATAAGTGTCGAGAAAGTAGGAAAAAATCTACTATCTGCTGGCTATTCTGGCGGAGGCTTCCTACTAATAATTCCAAAATCTCTTCTGTGTTAGCCCGAATTCAACGCGTGCGAAGCCGCGGGCAAAATCTAAAATCGTGAGCGTTGCTCGAGCACTTGGTACGTAGATTGATTTCTGTACCCTGTTTTGAGGTGTTACTATGGCAGGTACGTTCACAAAGCGTTAATGCAGCAACTCGATCCTCATGGAGACAGTCAGGTATAATAGAACCCCTTTTCATGCCATCGTATCCTTATCCGTAGGAACTGCGGAAGCGTGGACACTTGATATGTATTGTCCTTATTTAATAAAATGGAGTCGTGTCGTGACGTCGTACGGCTTTATCGGACGACAAAGGCTGTCCTTGCATTGATAGGGAATAGAAAACGCAGCGCTAAAGAGTGATAATTTATTTTGTTGGAAGCAAAGGCAGTAGCAGGAAGCGGTAAAGGATGGTCTTGGCTGCGAGATTTTTTTGCGGTGTAAGTATTCGTATTTGATCATGAATTAACACAATTTTAGGGAAAAAAACCTGTGTAAATATACGTTACAGCTGTATTCCAAAATAGGGTAGGCAGAGCATATGGAATGCTACATAGTCAAAACAATAAAGTTTTGCAAGCTTTACAGCAATTTCTTGCATATTTTTACTCAAGTTGTTGATGGTAGTTCCACAATCCACAATTACGTGATAGATGGTGCTGCTTGTCGGATAGATTTTAATGTGTATTCTTGCAACAGTTAGTTTGTAACTACTAACAGTGAATGCTATTGTAGTAGATGTCCTTTCGACTTATACGTGTATTTTGTTGTATACTCTGTTCGAAAAACCGTTGATCAAAGGTCACAAAGGGGTCTTCTACATGTCAAGCCATGACATGTTACATTCAATACAATGAATGCTACTGCATAGGGACGTGTCAGAATCAGAAGACCGACCTAAAGATTGACGCGAGCTGTACAAAACCTCACAAGCCAGCTGTTTAATGTCGACCTACTTCCCAAGGCATCGATAAATGCCACTCTTCCTATTGAAAATAGGTAACCTAGGCGCTCTAGTCTAACTCCTTGACACGGAAAATGGGAAGTCAAACTTTGAATCTGTTCTAGATTGAAATGGATTTCATGGAAGTTTAATTTTAAAAGCCGTCTCGACGGAATGTGTGGAGCGCTCGCGTGCCCCGCTGGCTCATACAATATGATTGAAATGTTTAATAGTGATGCTTGGAATACTTTAGTATGTTATTATGCGTAATGTGAATTGAGAATCTTCATGTTAAAAGTTGGGTGAATAACATAATGTTTTAATTTTTTATTCAGTAAGTAAGAGGTACACGTTGATGACGACAGCTGAGGATGTATGGACCTACATTCCTTTGCCTTTTGTAATATAAAAACGCATGGTCGTGAAAGATAAAAAGTAGAAAATATTTTAATATTTTTGTCAATGTAATGGTCCTTACTCTTTTAATGTCCGAATGGTGGCACTTAGCCACTAAAGATGGTTTTTTGTTACTGACAACAATAACACCACAATTTTTTGGCTCAAAGACGTGATAAAGAATGTTCACGCCTAATATAAAATACCTATACTGTGGCAACCTCCAACGAAATCATTTCAAGAGCAAATTACTGCTGCTAATTGTAAGAGATGCGATATGCGAGCAGTGAGCAGAGGAATGAACGATATTCAGCCAGTTTAGTATTTAACAGCTTGTTAAATTACACGTTCACCTTACTCGAATAGTTAGGTACTTGTTTTTATCTTAGCAATTCAAAAATATGTCAGAATAGAAGCAAATGGCGCTATGTGTCTCTGCCTATCCTGCAAGGAATGAGGCGTAACAATTATGTATGTGACAATTATATCTGTCACTATACTTACCAACTAAAAACCTAAGAAAAAATGTCAGAAGTAGCCACGGAACGTAAAATAGACATGGTTTGGTTAGGTTAGGTTAGGTTACGTTAGGTTCCCCCCCAACTGTGTCGCCACCTTGTTGTGGTGGGGGGGCTTGCGTGCCCAAATGATCCCCGGGGCTATACCGGACAGGGTCACACATACCGGGTTGGCTCGGGGTGATGGGCCAGACCAAAAGCGACACCCCCGCCGAAAGCCGTGAGGTTAGGCCAGGCGGGGTAGGGGAAGCGCCCTTTTCAGGGCGCACCGGGGTGGGGATGCGCCCTTTTTAGGGCGCATCATTTCCGTGAGGGCACGAGGAGAGGCTGCCTCCTCGTTATAAAACGAAACAGCCTTATGCTCACGACTCCTTCTTGATTAAGAAGGAGCGTTGAGGAGGGGACCTGACCCCTTTCATAAAAAGGACCTGGGGATGGAGAGCACACTCCTTAAAAGCAGTGAGGGGCCAGAAATGGCTAACCGGCGGGTGTCGCGGTAGCATGCCTATGGCGATCCCGTGGCACCCCGCATTAACGGTCGGGGGGGAGTGCTGGGTTTTAACGGGTATTCCTTCCTTCGGGGAGGCGAGTCCCGTACATCCACGGAATTGTTGCCGTCATGAATCTTACCATGGCGACAACAATTCCGTGTAGAGTGCGTAAATGCATTTCCCAGCCCAAAAAAAAAAAAAAAAAAAAAGGTTACGTTAGGTTAGGTTTAGGTTTTGTGTGCTCTGCCTGCCCCATTTGGGAATACATGCGTGATGTGTGTTAATAAAAGTAGGTATACTCCATGGGCTCAATGGGTAGGTCGTGGCAAATATTTCACGCCATCATGTCCTGTTCTGAAAGGAGATCGGTGTAGAGTTACTGCGGTGACCCAATTATTCGGATGCACGAGTAGCCGCTTGTCTGACCAGCCTATTAATAGTGAAATGAACGGATAACCCACGACGAGCTAGTAGAGAGGAAGGGCTACGGACTGCTCCAAAATAATGGCGAGCTAAACTTGATTTAAGACATGAGTAATCCGTTGATTTTATTATGATCGAGTCTAATAGTTTCATCAAGAAAATATTGTCCAATAAATGTGCAATGTTTGTTTTTTGAAGGTTTGATTATCGTGAAACTTGGCATATTATAGTCTTCTACTAGAAGGTCAGGGAAAAATTAGAGAATGACAACAATATCTTAAGTTATGTCATAGAACTCTCAGATCGCAAGGCCAACTCGCACTTATAGTCTCCTAGTCTCCATCTTTGCATACCTACGAGTTTATTTATTATACCTACATATAAGAGAGTCGACTCTGGGAAAGGGTAGTGTATTGTGGGCGATGGGCTAGCAACCTGTCACTGCGATATCACGTTTAACCATTTGGTTACCCTGATATTGCTAAACGTGGCACTGTTTTTTTTTTAATTTATGTGTTCTGCCTCTTGGGAATGCAGGCGTGAGAATATGTATGTATGTATGTAAAAAAAAGTCAAGTTAGTTTCACTAGTAACTTAAGAACGGCTGGATCAATTTAGCTAAAACTTGGTAGGGGGGCAGCTTAAAACCAGAAGATGGACATAGAATAAATGCTTTTAATCCCGTTCCCGGGGATGTGACATAATAAAACGTAGCATGACGACAAACTCAGACAAAAACTTCTCAGGTGGAACAAAGTTCGCCGGGTCAGCTCGTTGTAAATAATTTTAGATTGTACTGTAGTCAACTCACTTGCTTACTTATCTTACTTTTAACTGGTGCATCGACGTGAACCAAACAAGTCAAGTATCTTCAGAAGTTACCAATTTTATTAAAATCTTTGCTCATTTTCCACTTCGAAAGTTCCTGGACGTGTTTAAAATTAAGTTTATTATTTGACCGCGGATTTCAATTAGTGGGAAAGTTTCGCGGTCGAGCTTCCTTGACTGAAAGGTTCGAGAACTATCAGTGCCTACAAAAAAAAAATATATGTTATAAAAACCGGCTAAGTGCGTGTCGGACTCACGCTCGAAGGGTTTTTTACCAAAAACTGTAAAAACCACGTTTTTGTTGCTCCTTTTAAATAATCATTTTAGTTTATTTTTACTTTTGGTTGTTATAACGGCAATAATAGAAACACATAAACTGAAAATTTTAACAGACTGGCTAGCACGGTTCGTGTGATGTAGGACAAACGGACGGTCGGACGGCGAAGACTCCATAATAAGGTCCCGTTTACACGCTTTGGGTACAGAACTCTAAAAAATGCTAAAATAATATAATGAAATGAAAAAAAAAATGCGAATAATAACATTCCGGCAACACTAGGTAAAGAAGATGATAATTATTTAGTGAAACAATGCAGAAGATTATCCTATTCTACTCGTACATCAAGAACCTGTAAGCAGGAAAGTTGACAGACGCCGCCAGTTAATAAGCATGGCTACGCGGAATGTGTGGGCGAAGGAGCCAAGGTTCAATGTTATTTTAGCCCTGTCATATCAGGAGTTTTGCCTCAATCCTTGCATATATGATGTATACATTACGTTGTGTTACGGCACGGTTCAAGGAAATATCTCTGGAAAGGCATTCGAACTGAAAATTGATTCTGAGAAACCGAATTACTCCGTTAGAATGAAGCCTGGTTGAAGGTTGAAGCTGCTCAACGTATTTTTAACGGAAAATGGTTTTGAAAAGTAAAGTAGAAACTCTTTTCGGTATAAACACACTTTCACAACTCTTTCAACAATGTAAAAGTGGCTACCAATGTAAAATAAAATAGTCACGGTTTTTACTAGGTAATGTTTCCTGCCCTCTGCTACCCAATTAGGCGTGATTTGTATGTTTTTTTTTGCTTGTCGTGGTTTACGGAAACATATCTTTATATTACTAACGAAAGCGTGCACACCTACAACGAGTCGCATTAGTTAGGGTCTCCCGTTAAATAAATGTGTATTTTATCGCACACATTATTGAGAATGTGCGAGTTTATTTTTTTCAAAAGCGCCGTGAAGACTACTGACCGGATAAGTTTTCTTTAGTTTTCTTTTGTTTTTAGCTATAAACGATTGCAATAATTACCTTGACGAAATGTGGGGGAGTTTTTTATAGTTTTGTCGCCAGATCGGGCCATATTTTCACCCCCAAGTCCATAATTAAAACTTCAACGCCCAGGAATTCGTGGGGCATAAAACACAAACTTTTGCACTGTCATTTTAATAACCGGGGCACAAAGACATCGGCTAAAAAGGTTTTAAAAACGCAATTACGAGCTGAAAGCTGTTTTTAATACTTTAACGTGTTCCGCGCAAACATGCGAAGTGACGTTAAGCGTAAAAATTACCCCATTAATGGGGAATAATGGAGTTGGGGGGTAACCTGGCGTTATTCAGATTGCTTGTGTTCAGTTAACGGTTCATTTAGGTGATGGTTTATTAGGGGATTTGTTATCATGTTAAAAAGCATTTAACATCCAATGTTACCAGCTTTTAATTAATTCGAACCTGAATCTTCAAATTAATGTAGGTATGTATTTTAGGGATTCTCTACATAATTCGTTTTTAGATCTGGCAATCACATTTTTTTTTATTTTTTTGGCTGTAACGTCACTCATTTCCAGTCGTCATCTGCGGTCGGGTAACGACGTGTCGTTTGTTATAATAACTGTTCATGTTGCATGTAATCAACATTAAAACTACACTTTTAGGGCGCTTGTGCACTACCATGAATTTTACGGTCCGTTTTTTTACTTAAGGTCTCGTCTCGCTTGCTCTTGCATGAAATAGTATTAACGTGAGGGGGATGGCGCGACAAACTGTAAAAACCCGGACGGCCGGACCGTCCAATTCATGGTAGTGCACAAGTGCCCTTAGGGTAGACCCTCGCTAACTCTCCTTGTGTAAGAAAACTATAGTTAAAATCGTAACCCATATTGATCGAGATAATTTTAAACATTCTAATTTATTAACTTTGTCTTAAGCTTCCCGGTATTAGATGATAGAACACGTAAATATTTTAATTAACTCCCGGGTTAAGCCCGGATTACGATACAGGAGATTTTCATAAAGCTATGAAATGGGTTTAAAGCTATAATAAAAAGGAAAAAATTGGTTGATTACAAAGACGACGGCTGAGATAAGATAATGTCTTAACCTTAGAAGACTACCTATAGTATCACTTTTAATAGTTTTAAGCGTAGTCTTTGTACCTAGGAATTGCCTAATGAATTATTTTCCATTAATAATCTCATATAGTATTATTTGAAGTATCATCAAATTTCAAGCCAGTTCGTTGGCGGATCCTTAACTCCTTATTTTTATTGTTTTATCCATAAACATTTTACTAGATCATAATTCTCTCCAGTCATCCTTACCACACCTAAAATAATAATAGTATATTATGTATGTTATATTTATATCCCCGTGTGGTATCTGGTGGAATATGATTATTTGTGGCTATGAAAAGTGAAATAGTCACGATTATGTCTATGTAGGTATAGTTTTGCGTGCTCTGCATAATCCATTTGGGAATCCGGGCGTCTTATGCGTGCTATACTTTAATGAAAACTAAACAATACACCTACATTTCCTGTATTAACTCCGAAAATTTAATGGCAACGAAGCCGATACCTTAGAGAGTAATATCCACGAGTATCCCAGCAACTCGCTTTGATAATGTCCCCCATTTTTCCCGCGGGACATGAGAATTGTGACCCAAGTTTATTTCCCGGTCGAATGGTCTTCCCAATCAATGTGTGTCGCGTGTCAGGGCACTACGGAAATATTGACAAACTTTATATTGGACTTCCGAAGTTTCTTGTCTTTGGGTAGGAGGTGTTGTCGAATCGCATTGAAACGACTGCTACGTCGAACGAAAATAGAAGATACTTGTGGTAGACCACGTCTATTTAAAAGACTAAATAAGTGAAGATAGTTATTTCGACGTCATTTATAAATGATTTCATCATCATGAACATCACGCTTTGACACAACAGAGCAGACACAAAAAAACGAAATACGCTTCTATTCTGACGTACTTCTCCCTTTTCGTCCACATTCATCTCTCTCGTCTACTTTTCGGTTTCGGAGACTTCTGATTTTTTGACCTCTTTAACAATATGGGGCCCTCGACCGACTTGCTCTATCACGCTTCTTTTATGAATTTCCTTACATACCTACAAACATTTACGCCTCTTACGATACCCACGACAGTAATTACTGCCATTATTCTAAACCCGACTTCATCGTTGTCAAACAGACGTAAATCAAACGCAAGCTCATTGCAATGCCGATAGGTATGCTTCACCTTTCTTTCATGCAAAAGAATACCAGGTCTTAGTGTCTTAGTTAAGACGGTGTGGAGACTGTCTGTACACACCATTAATTAACGTTACAACCCGTCCTCTGTATCCGGATTGACAAATCGCTTCCCACTCCGCAGTCAGTTCAGCCTCTGCTAATGGGCCTAAGGTGTTGCAGAACCACAATACCTTATCGTTCACCGCTTAGATTTTGGACCCGGCTGCGGAGTGGCGAGCGATTTTCTAATACATTTCTGGTCTTACATACATACATTAGTCTGTCCTCAAACGGGGAAGGCAGAGGACACGAAACGCTAAATAAAACCATGACTTTTTTCACGTTATGTAGCTACTTCTAGCATATTTTTAACTTTTAAGTTAGAAGATGGAACAGTGACAGGTTGCTAGCCTGTCGCCAGAAACATGACCAAATCGGTTATTTTTTCTTTGGTTTTCTGGTCTTCAGTTACAATTTTACGTGAGGGTTTTTTCCGTCCTAGAGTCTGGCTAACCAAAGCGTGACCTGGGATTTTTCTAAAAAGTTTTATATGGGAACATTATTAATCTGACAAAGATATGCACCCCATTCACGATAGCTCCGGGATGTGGTCGGATCCTTTAACCTGGTCCAATTTGATCGTCAATGGCGAATCGTCGCTCCAGAGTTCGAACCCACGCCACGTCCGCGCACGATATTTTTGGCGCGAACTCACCGTGAATGCCGGATCCCACGTCCAAGCCGTCAGTTCGTTCGTCAGTGTTGCCAATTTAGCAAGTTACGCAAAATTTGGCACATTTATTTGTTGTTTTGCATCTAGTATACTTTTTGGCATAAAATCATTAGGTAAATATTTAACCATGAACTTACTTTAAATGACGTTTAATTAGAAACGACAAGAAAAACAAAGTTTACCATAGACACGTTTTGTCATTTTCATGTTTCCCTTTTTATTAGGCACTCTTTATCTTGCCTTTGTTTAACTTTATATTTTATTTCATATCTAGTCCTAAAAAAATAATGTTTGCATTGTTGTATAAGGAAGTCAAAAAACGCCCTCGGTGCCTTCCTACACCAATCGCATTCTTTGACTCCTCTTATAAATAAGCATTAAGTATTATGAAATTAAATGACGTTCTATTTAATTTGACATTTAAATTTTTTTTGCATATTTTCTAGCATTATTTCACGACAATTAACATATTTTAGGCATAATTTTAGCATTGCGTTGGCAATACTGTTGAGAACTGAAGAGCCGGAGCGACGCCAGTCAATGGGCAAATCCAGTGCTACCGGCGTCGCTCCATTTGGATGTGGGTCCCGCCCACATCCCGGAGCTATCGTGAATGGGGTGCTATACGTCAAACGTTGTGTCAGTGTTGTGCTACTATAGTTAGTAATACCATATAAATATTTTTTAAATTTGCCGCGTTTTCTCAGGTCACGCTTTGGTTAGCCAGACTCTAAGAATCAGGATTTTACAGAGAATTTTGCGACTTGTGTTTATTTCCTATGATGTTAATATTTACTCTTAAGTCGTGGGCAAAAACTCTAATACTTAGTATCATTTCGAGCGGAAAGTGGGGACACTTGCTTTGCTCGGTAATTGTTTATCCACTGTACGGTAACACTGCGCAATGAACAGAAAATCAAGACACCGCGCCGTCGGCCGCCAATAGTCGCGGCTGGACTCTCAGATAAAGGCTAACGAGCCAAGGGAATCCCTATTAAATAAATTGCCATGCCAAGTTAAGTTCGTTAGTTAAGTTCGGGAGTCGAAACAACTGGTTGTATGGATTCAGAGAATCCTTAGCGCGAGTTTCAGGCAATTGTCAGCCACTTTTTTAGCTACAAAATTGGCTTGTTTCCTTTTTACGAGTACCGAATCAAATTCAACTGTTTAAAAGTTTTAGAGCTTGTTTTACTTTTGTGAAATCAAATTTGTCATATAAATTAGATGGTGTGTCTCAAAAAGTGTGAGGCGGTATAAGATTTACAGGTTGGTAATATGTTATGCTGCGTTTGATGATGATTACTTTTTTCTTAAATGGAAGAGCCACGCTGTTGGAGGTAGAGTATTCGCCACAACGCTCTGTCTTTGTCGTTGTTGGTCAACTGTTTGGCTTGACATGACAAGACTTACTTTTTCCTTCACCTGTTTAAAATAGGCCAATCTTGACCATCTTCTGTTTCTTTTCCAATTCACTTCTGCTTCCAGTAGGTTTAAAAACAATCTTACTATCATACGCCTTTTCTACAATTTATAATCATTACTTTACTCAAAATGTAGTAAGTAGATAAAAATAATATTTCTGTAGAATTCTGTTAATAGGCAGACAAAGAGAAGCCTGTTGTTACTTTTATATTCGTAGGTTCCATTAATGCTACAACCGCTCCGTGAATTCGTAAAATAATTATTTTCCCACTGTTGCTTCTCATGTAGTCGTTAAAAATAGCCTTCTTTATTTAGACCTTTATGATTTTAAGCAGCGAAATTTTGCCACAGCACCGGTATTCATCTGCCTGGAGCTGTTGAAATTAATTCTAAAATTCGAGGCAACGTATCTCGCGTCCTATCTCCTCTTTGTAAATTACATAAAACATTTTACTGCGATAATTTAGCCCCAAGTTTCCATAGCTCTTATCGCCAGGCCGGCAGAAGGGCCTATGTAATCCCTTTGAAAAGCAAGTAATCAATTCAGGACTTTTAGATATCGTAGGAGCGCAGGCTATTGTAAAACTAAAGCCCTATGAGTTAGGTAGTTGCCTTGGGCGAAGGTGATGTGAAAGAATTTCATCAATATCGAAGTCTGTGCAAATGCTTTTCATTTTACTAAATACTTATCTCATTGTGCCATCACGATATTTTTCTTATTTCACCATTAAACGTTTCAGTAGAGATTGCGCTAAGATGTAGACCAAGTGGCAAGTCATCGAGGTAACTTAGTGAAATCTGCGATTGCATGTCTGACTGAACCAAACAGTTGGTCAACAGAAATATGGTAGAAGACCTTGCCGAGAGTCATGTCTATTTCTATCCGAGTTACCTGAGAGAGATCGCTTAGTAGCGATTAGGCCATTGTCCGCGTACCTTTTAATTTCAGTGATCCAAATTGTATTATTTTTTTGTGTTCAATAAAGAACATTGTGGCTTGTCTAATAATGTAAAACACAATCTTTTTATTACTATAGAGACTCCGTTTTTGGCCCGTATTTATTTATGCAAGACTGAAAAAAATATACTTGAATTACGATGCATAAAATATTTATCGTAATCAAAACAAGTTCAATCATATTTGACTAAAAGAGATATTCTAGTAAAATGCTTAGCAAAAAAGTCACCTATTACCATATTTTGATTAAAACGTTCCACGACGACAAGAATCGAACCCAAACTTTCCACAATGCATATTTTATGAGCCACTAAACGGCGGTAAACATGCACTATCTCCACAATCAACTATCTATACATCAAACAGAAACCACGCAAATCCGTACCGTTACAAACGCAACTCTAAGACTTCACAATTCAGCTCATTCAACAGCCAACAGACATGTTTTCTTCTAAAACTGGGAGTTCAGAATTGTAGCATTAGATTCTGAGCTCTGTAGAATAAAGTTCTATGGTGCAAGGTTCTATGTTAAGGTTGAACGCTGAAGTGTTGTCAGTCGAGCAAGTTTGATGGGTCTCGCATGTCGGCAGTCGAGACAGCTGAGGCTAATCGACTCGCGTAGAAAACATGGCTGCGTTAACATCTGACGTGTGATCTATGTAAGTACTTGAAAATCTGGCCGTAATTCTGCGAGCCACACACCGTATACGGAACTATAATAACGGTGATTTAATTTTATGCAGTCGTGGGTTTAGAAAAACATTTCTCTATGCCGTGGATGTCGTATGAGGTGCTGAAGGAAATAGGTTAAGGTATATTTCAGGCGACAGACTAGCAACCTCTCACTATGATACCTTAAGTCTAAAATCCAGAAGTGGCTACGAATTGTGGAATAATCATAGTTTTGTCTTTGTGGCGTTTCGTACGCTCTGCCTACCTCCTTTGAGAAATAGGCGTGATGTATGAACAAATGTATTTTAGTTAATCTTATGATAAAATAATTCGTCCTCTTTAAACAAAAGAGAACGATAGGTTTACCTAAATTAGAATAAGTCACTTTAAGGAATTACAAGAAAGGTCTTACATCAATTTTATTTCGATAACGCAGTTCACCAAATGACCTTTAAAGTCCATAGTTTCAATAGTTGCTGATTCGATGTTGATTTGGACTATTTTATACCAGGCGTTTTAATGCAAAAGTATAAAAATAGAGATGCTAAATTTATATACACTTATACATTTTTAAAGCGAAGATTGGAAATCAAAGGGCATCTATATAAAACTTGCTCTAATAATTTCATGAAAACAAAAGACAACATAATCGACTGTCAAGTCAAGAAATGGATCACAACGTTGCGGTTACATGAAGGGAAAACGTAATAACATCGACAAATTTCCAAAAGCTCGTATCTGAAGCCATGTCTGAGTCGCAAAATCGACCTTTTCACACAAAACACGAGTTTGAATTTCAAGTGAACTTTAAAACATCTTACGCGCTTATGTAGGTTGCTGATCGATATTGCGTGTAGCTGAATTGATATGTATTAACTTGTAACAGGTCTATGGTAATGCTCTCGCGTTCGAAGGAATTAATATGAGGTTATGTCGACCCTCCGTATGTTGATGTTTGCTGCCTCGGATGTTTAATATATCAATATTGTGCAGGCATGATATAAGGTAAGGCGGCACGTGTTTTTGTGATGCAAATGTGTCAAACTCGTAAGTTGGACTCATAACATAAACCTTAGATAAAATATATGAGAATGTATGCACAGTCAAAATATTGTGCTCCTAAATAAATCATGATTTGCCGGCATGACGGCCGTATAGCCCAGCGGTTAGAGAACCTGACTGTGAAGCTTAAGGTCCCGGGTTCGATCCCCGGTCGGGGCAGATGTTTGTATCATGAATACGAATGTTTGCTTTCGAGTCTTGGATGTTTATCTATAAATAAGTAAGTTTATCCGTTGTCTAGTACCCATAACACAGGCATTAAATTGCCTACTTTGGGACTAGGTGATTGGTGTAAAAATTGTCCAATGAAAAAAAAAAAATTAAAAAAAAAAACATGATTACGTGTACCTACATAAATAGTTCGCAGCCACTTCCAGGATAAGTAATAAATCGAAGAGGTATAATAGTGACAGGTTTCTAACCTGTCGCCCAAAATATACCTGAACCTAATTCCTTAGTCGCCTCTTAAAAGGTAACGGCGCCAGTTATGGACGGTTTAAGTTGACAAGCACCAGTGATGGACACTTCATTCATAATTTAAAGACCATAGAGTTTTTAATTGATCGTTGTAAAATAAGTGACTTTTCCTTAGTGGGTAGTAAATAAGAGTCATTGTCCATTACTGGTTCTTTGTCCATTACCGGTGACTTTACCGACCACGGAAGAAAAGAATTTTTTTTATTCTAAACCCAACACCAAACAGAATTTTCTTAAGAATACTCCAAAGTACAAGTACACAACCGATCCGACCACACGACCTCTATTAAGCCGAGACATTGAAGACAACCCGCGATCCTAACTTTTCTAATAAACACAATTCCTTTAAATATGCTTTTGATTAAAATATGCGTCTACCAAAATTGACGTAATAAATACTGGGGCCCTTGGTAAATTTCTTAACGGGAAAAGTTGGAATTTGTTTTGAGTTCGGCTCAAAGTTTTACATATATTATTATGAGGGTATAACCACGTTTTAGCGTCGGCTATCCTTATAAAAAGGATCCTAGTTATTTATGTGTTATATCGATATTGTCTAGTACTTTGCGTAAGTAATCACGAATGAAATAACTTATCAATCAACAAACGAATCCCAGAATGTGGAAGTTACAGGTATGATGTTGAAGTTTTAGATTCCAAGTTAAATGAAAGAGTTATAATATTGACAGGTTGCTAGTCTACGATATACCCTAACCTATATTCCATAGTCGCCTTTTAAGACATCCACGAAAGAAATGGAGAGGTATTATTACTAGCCCGACGCAACACAGGGGAGTAATGGAAATATAATCCTTTATTACTAACTAGCTTTCCGCCCGCGGCTTCGCCCGCGTTTAACTCGGTTATATTGCGGTATAAAGCACAACTATAAGAAAACTTCTCATTTCAAACGACACACAGCGCCATCGATATATCATCTATCGATCGATATCGATCTATCATCGATCAATATCGATCTATCATCGATTTATATCGATCTATCAAGCAAACTATATTTTTGTTTTCCCTCGGGAACATCAATTTTCATGAAAAGTACCCTATTATTTAATCCGGACTTCTATCTTTATGTCTGCAAAATTTCAAAGCAATCTGTTCAGTAGTTACAGCGTGAAAGCGGAACAAACAAACAAACAAACAAACAAACAAACAAACTCACTTTCTGACTTATAATATTAGTAAGGATAAGGATTTTCTTTACGCTACAGTTAAATGAACAGTGCTTTGACCAGAAAAGAGAGTGATAATCTGATAATGCTTACAGTATGTAGTAGACGGTGCCCATATTAGCAAAATAGGTCATGTACTAAATAGGAACGATATTTATTTACAATTTACCAATTACATACGATCCCGTGTCAACACGTTGGATGTATATTCCGCAGACTTGACAAATTACATCGTCGATAATAACATTAATTCAATGTTAATTAACAAAACAGAATAATAGGACGTGTTACACGAAGATTATGTCGTAATTAACGTCAGTTGTTTCAGGCAACGCGGAGTTTGTATTTGAAAATTTTAAAATAACGTTCTATAGTTTTTTTAATCGATTTTACCTACGGTAATGGTGAATACACAGCCGGTGTTTACCTATTTTAACGCAAAGCACACAAGGCGAGGTTGTTTGACAGCGTTCTGGTGTAAAATGTCTAGAATTTTGTGTACAATCCTTTGAGCTAAATTTCCTTTATCTACTTTGCTATTAAGTCTGGTTAATTAACTGTTGTGTTAAAATTGTTATGTAAAAAATGCTTAAGGCGTTTACGTTGGGTTATTTCAGGCTACGAATTTGAGCTTGATACGACTAATACAGGTATTTTAAAGGTTTTTTTTTTAAATATACAACACTCATAGGTATAATATATCACGAATGTATTATAAAATGCAGTCGGCAGAGCATAGAAAACGCGTATTAAAAACAGAACTAAGTACATCACGTTTTGAGGACCTTATCCTTAGTTACATCATAGGTACCTACTTAGTATTAATCTACGCGTATGTAGTAAAGTATTTAAACCACATTGGATATTCACTTAATTCAACTGAAACTCTTTGCTTATTTTTTACTGTGTAAGTGATAATTTCGTAAGAGTCGACTCTGGGAAAGGGTTAGTGTATTGTGGGCGATGGGCTAGCAACCTGTCACTGCAATATCACGTTTGACCATCTGGTTACCCTGAAATTGCTAAACGTGGCATTGGATTTTCGAATTCACGTGCTCTGCCTACCCCTCTTGGGAATACAGGCGTGAGTATATGTATGTATGTGATAATTTCGCTACATTGTATTGAAGTTATTTTTGGATTTGGTTTGGATTGAATTTTTCAATTCATGTGCTCTGCCTACCCATTTTGGGAATACAGGCGTGAGAATATGTATGTATAATATATAATGTATTAAAGTTAAATAACTTCAGATTATAGTCACAGCGCTTTTTTAAGACTAGTTTCGTGTTTGGTATAGTTTTTTAGAAGAATGTTGAGTTATGTCCTTAAATCAAAAGATTACAAGCGACGTATATTTTACTTAAAAGAGTTAGAATGGGGTCAAAGCGGCAGTGATAACAAAATATGACAGAGCCAACGATAACATCCAACTAATGTTTCTGTCTGCCCCGTCTCAGATTACAGGCGCGAGCTTATGTTTCCTCTTCGGGGCACAAACGTATTTGTTGACGTCACAAAGAAAGGTCAGGCTCAGATTATCTACGTTTATTTACTTTTCCCGTGTAAACAGATACGAACTTATTCGTACCCCGAGGCCGGGAATAAATACAAGAATTTGCTTTACAAAAATATTTTGCAAGTCACTTGGCAACGGACGGGCACCTTCTTTCGGTGTGTTTTTGTTTTCGAAAGCGGCCTATTAAAATTAAGTCTCATTGAGGTTGCGATAATTTCAAATTGAAAATCTATATTCAGATCAGTTTTCAAAAGGCGCGTTAAACGCGTTAATATTTTAATTGACGGCCGGATAGCCCAGCGGTTAGAGAACCTGACTGTGAAGCTTAAGGTCCTGGGTTCGATCCCCGGTCGGGGCAGACGTTTGTATGATGAATACGAATGTTTGCTTTCGAGTCTTGGGTGTTTATCTATATATAAGTAAGTTTATCCGTTGTCTAGTACCCATAACACAGGCATTAAATTGCCTACTTTGGGACTAGGTGATTGGTGTAAAAATTGTCCAATGATATTTATTTATTTATTTAAATATGTCATTACATTTGTAACACTGAAGTTAAACTTTTTAAAAGCTAAATCATAAGTATGTCCAAATTCACATTATTTTTGGCCAGAAGCGTTTTATTTCAAAACTGAGCTCAAAATTTCCTGTTTATACATTTTAGAGCAAAGATATTAAAACATTCGATATTATTTTGTTGCCGTTGAAATATAGAAACATTTTAATCTACTTTTGTTACAAAAATAAACATTTATTCTTTATGTTATCTCTCTGACAAAAAACATTCGTAATCTTTTAGAAGTTTCCTTGTTCTGTAAACATGACAGATACTTGAAGGTTCTTTACAAAAATTATTTAACTTGCTTATATTCAATGAATCAGGAATTGCGTCAGAAATTATTTTTAAGTGCTTTAAACACAGGCATGACTATTTTAAAATAAATTTTGTTAAAAATATCGAGTATATTTACTTAATCCTTCAACTGTAGAACATCCAGCTTGCTTTAAAAAACGTAATGCTTTGTTGGCTAATTTATTACGAGATATAGAGTATATATTTTACGAGAACCTTCAATCGTAATTTCTTTGACTATATTATTGTAAAGTAACCTTAAAAGTAACTAATTTCAGAGCCCCTGCATTCTGCAGAAATGCAGTTGGTTGATAGTTCAGTCGGTCTCTTTCTTTCCGGGCTCTACTCTTCGAGTGAGAAAGAGCGACGCCAAATTATCACCGACTAAAAGTCGGTTACAAAACTAAACGTTCATACATACATACATACATAACCGTCACGCCTTATTCCCTGCGGGGTAGGCAGAGACAACAGAGCGCCATTCGCTTCTATTCTGACATACTTCTCTCGCTTCACTCACATTCATAACTCTCGTCATACACGCTCGACGGTTTCGGGTACTCCTAATTTGGCCTCCCTTTAGTACGGACAGCTGCAGAGAAAAGTAACCCCCCAGTAATAGAACATTGTATGGGCGGGGGGTTACTTTTCTCTGCAGCTGACTGTACATCGTCGATCTGGTCGATATACGTTCTTCGGGGGCGCCCTCGACCGACTTGCCCAAACACACTTCCCTTGTAAATTTGCTTACATATCCTTGCTTCATCCATTCTCTCCACATGCCCAAACCAACGCAGCATACCCTTCTCTATCCGTGTTATAATACTCTCTTTCAGACCACTCTTCTCTCTAATCACGCTATTACGCACCCTATCAGTAAGTTTGATACCACTCATGCTTCGCAAAGAACGCATCTCAACCGCATTTACTCTACTTTCATGTCTCTTCTGCCACACCCAACTCTCGCTGCCATACATCAAAGTAGGCACAAGCACACCGTTGTGAATAGCCAGACGAGCATTCTTAGAAATTTCCTGACGGCTCACAACTGAGTGAAGTGCTCCATTCATTTGATTTCCCGCTTTCACTCTTCTTTCGATATCCTCATCGTACTTACCGTCACTCGTGAACATGCATCCCAAATATCTAAACTCTCTCACTTGTTCTAATCTTTCACTTCCAACTGTTATAATACATTCAGTCATCTCGTCGTTCTTCTCTATCACCATAACTTTCGTTTTACCTACATTCATTTTCATTCCCTTATTTTCAAAAGATTCGTACATTAGAGTCACCATGTCCTGTAACTCACACGCCGACGACGTTCATGTTCCAGTAAAAATTCATTAAAGTAAGTAAAATTAACATCCCCATAATTAATTAACGCTTACAAATTTCCGACGCGACAAATTCATAAATTATGCAAGATAAATAAAATTGAAAATTTCTCGGTCATCACCAGAGTAAACTTCAAAGGGATAATGTTACACCTGGGACCGAATTTCCTTAACTAATTAGGAGGGCTCGGGCTAATTCAAAGTACAGCTAATGAGAGCCCCGTGTTAGGTTGCTCCAAAACATGAAGTTTGGGATGAGTTGCAAACTACGCCAAGAATTTAGGTAAAAAGCTGACGTTAGACTTTGTACTTGAGTAACCGTTCGGTTGATCACGTCTCGACGGTAAAGGTATCATTCTTTCTTATACTACAAGTATCGAAACCAAAAAATTCTGCCGACTAAGCACCAGATTTTTACTCTATGTTTCAAAGTCATTTTTTCTCACGCGTGACTATAGTTTTTATAGGCTATTATTACTAAGAAGTACCTAATACTTAGAGGAGGCCTATGCCCTGCAGTGAGACATAATATACATATAGGCTGATGACGATGATGTGATGACCTAATACTCGACATTTGAACATAACTTTTGTCCCTATCTTTTTAACGGTAAATTTTGAAAGGTTACATAACACGGTAAAATCCCAGTTAAAATGCATAAAACATCACTACCGCCACTGGCAACCCTAATCCGTCCTAACACTAGTTTCATACGAGTGTTACAAGCTCTTATTTGAAATCGAATCTTAACAGAAGTAGTGGAATCGGCGTGCTCTTGTTGCCGCTTGCTTTAAGTGGATGGGTACTTCTACTGCCAAAGCCAGATGTAGGGCTTTGCTAGTAAAATAGAATCAGATGTTTATAAAAGTTTTCCGTGTGGTCTCGGGTTTAAAATAACACCTGCCCATTTCTTTTATGGATGTCGTGAGAGGCGACCAAGGAAATATGTTACGGAATATACTAGGCGACATGCCACCAATATGTCACTTTTAAACCTCTTTCATCTGTTTTAAATCTGGAACAATGATGAAGTGGCTGAAAAGCTTGAACTAGCCAATGGTTGTGTCTATGTAGAGTTTTGTGTGCTCTACCTACACCATTTCTATGTATTAGTTGTGAATTTGAAATTTGTTCTAGTCAGTTAGGTATTTGAGAATAAAACCGGCCAAGTGCGAGCCGGACTCGCGCACGAAGGTTTCCGTACCAAAAACAGCAAAAAAACACGTTTTTTCTATGGGAGCCCCTCTTAATTATTATCATTATTTTGATTTTAGTCTTTGTTGTCATAGCGGCAACAGAAATACATCGTCTGTGAAATTTTCAACTCTCTAGCTGTCAAAGTGATAGACGGACAGACAGACAGCGAATTCTGCCTGTCTGATTACTATTATCAGTAATCAGACAGACAGACAGCGATTTTACCCGTTTTTACCCTTTGGGTACGGGACCCTAAAAAATGGAGGATGTCTGTCGCGCGAATCGACACACTGAGCCGGCTGGCGTGCAATATAATGCAGTCGACTCAACGTCTATCAGAGACACTTTCAAAGCAAACCCCAGCTCACACCGCAGACTAAAAGGTGAATCTACACGACCCGTTCCACCTTTATTCGGTGAAATAGAAAGTTTATATGAAAGAGAGCACGGGCATATCGCTACTGGAAACTTCAAAAGGGCATAGCTCCGCTCAGGGAAGAATTTGAATTGCAACTTTGTGAGTTATGGTGTTAAGTTCGAATTGGCTCGACTCTGGAATTAGGATGTGGCTTTTTAATTTGGTGAGCAGATGCAGTAGAAATAGATTGAAAAGGTGTGATTGACATGAAACTTCAATTTATAGGATTACTTTGAATAGGGATGTGTTTTTGTTGTTTGTTGAAAATTAGTCGGTGAGAGCTTTGCTGTAGGTATTTTGTTTAAAGAAGTATGTCAATATAAAAGCGAATTTTTATGATCATCATTATTACCAGCCCGTATTTAATTAGCCTTTATTATGGAATTCAGATATTTAGTAATCATTTCATCATCATCATCAGCCTAAACATATACGTCCCACTGCAGGGCACAGGCCTCCTCTCAGTATGAGAGGGCTTGGGCTGTAGTTCCCACGCGGGCCCAGTGCGGATTGGGAACTTCACACACAGCGTTGAATTACTTCCTCGCTGTGTGTAGGTTTCCTCACGATGTTTTCCTTCACCGAATAGCTCGTGATAAATATCAAATTCGATATCGCACATAAATTCCGAAAAATTCAGAGGTGCGAGCCCGGGGTTTGAACCCACGACGACGACGAGTAATCATTTCTGATAACTTAATTGAAAACACTGAACTTTGGTTTTTGGGCGTATTTTACAAACCTTCTTTTCAAACAGGAGGAAATATTTTACACTAGTCTAGCAGTTATCGTTTATAATAATTATTTTAACACGTCATAACCATCGGAATATTAACACAATAAATACACAAAAAATAGGAGTAAGACACATAATCGTAACAAATAAAAAAGCCTCTCTGGTTTCAATCAATGCCAGCAGGTTTTGTCTAAGGGTCAGCGCAGACGACAGACTTTTTGTGCGATCGAGTTTGCGGCGCATAAAAAGTCTGCGTGGATTGTATGCATTGTGTGCCGAACTTTTTGCACGTCGTGTGCGTTACTGCATGTAATTCCATAGGTTTTTTTTTCACAGACTAAAAAGTCCGTCGGGGATAGTCTGTCGTCTGCGCAGGGTCTAAGCAGTTGGCTTAGTTTTAATAAAAAAAATTGGCAACACCGGATTACACACTAGCGATGACATACGCCATCCACACACCGTAATAAAATACGCCAAATCCGTCTAATCTAAGCTGCTAAAACATAACTACGGTTCAGACTCTTTACGACGGAGAGCAGCCTGCCAAGGAGCGTTCAGTTAAAGACTTCGCAACATTTGGATAGGGTTCAGGCCCCTCCGTAAGTGCTCTGACGGCACATGGCGTCATATTGTTCGGTTAAACTCCAAAGCGATAAAGAAGTATTTTTCGCAAAGCGTGTCTCATGAGTGACTCGAAGTTTGGCCGCGAACTTGTTAAAGTTTTTAGTAAGCTAGCAGGACCAAGTTCTTTTTAGCCTTTGAACACTGGTTCCCGTAAGGTTTAATATCGAACTTGGAATATTGTGGGGTAAACAGCACTGTTTACGATGGGAACTTGGTAATTTGTGAACAATTATTTGGTTGCCTTGGGAAATGTGTTGGTTTGTGTTGAGGAATTTGTGATCTTATTTCGATCCTGGTAATTATTGTACACAAGGCAAGTGCGTACGTGTTGGCCATTTTAAGCGGCATAATACGGTTACGTATGTGATTTCCTCTGTACCTAATCTTCTTTAAAATTGTACGAATCAATTACGTTTATAAAAAAAACACGCCGAGTGGTGTCAGGTTTAGAATGGATAATGTTTTTCATGGATATTGTAAGAGGCAGGGTAATGTACACTTTAGACGACAGGCTAGCAACAGTAGCAACCTGTCGCTATAGTACCTGTTAACTTTATAAACTAAAAAAATATGTTGGAAATGGCTACGAAACCTGAAATAGTTGTGAATTTGTCTATGTAGCGTTTTGTGTAGTCTGTCTACCCCATTTGAGAATACTGGCGAGATATTATACATGTCCGGATGTAGAAAAAATGTTTTATTTTTTGACACTGGCCACTTCAAAAGGCTGACAAATAATTAACCAACTACTTGTTACGTTTGGCCTTCATTCGCTTTCGAAATTCGAACAGGCTTCTAGTGAAGTGAATTTATGATGTCTGTGCTTCTGCCGGTGTGCTATAAATCAGGCAAACGCCCGTACATACTGATTTCAAGCGATTGAGTACAACACTAGTCGATATTTTGAAAGGCCAGCTACATCGATTTTGGTGTTTGAAAGGAAATAGTATCCAAATGGTTGGTTGAGGTTCGTATTGACTATTTTTTTATTTTCCAAATTGCTGCTATATTAGTTGGTCGTGTAGTGTGGGGATTAGAATAACATCTCTTCCATTTCTTCCATTGATGTCCTAAGAGGCGACTAAGGAAATAGGTTAAAGTACTTATATTTTTGCGACAAGCTATCACTATCGTACAGACCTGCCACCTTAAAACCTTCAAAGTATGCGTGAAGTCGCCACGAAACGTGAAGTAGTCACATAGTCTTATCTACATAGTGTTTTATGAACTCTGCCTACTTTATTCAGGAATACAGACGTTATAATGTATTGATAATGTTTTCATTACCAAAGTGGAGAGATTATTCGCTTAGACCGAATTATTTCGTAATCATCTGTAGAAATATGTGACGATACAACAACCTTTAAATTAACAGTTAGAACACCTACTCTCACCATATTCTTTTCTAAATAACGCGAATTTGAAATAATTCAGTCAATACAATCACACTGGCACCTTACAAATATTAAAAACAAAACAAACGGCAACGTTTATGAATAATATTTGGTTAAACGACCATTGCCTCTCCAACATAAAGTGCTAGTTATCCTAATTCAGTTGCAGCAGCAATGGAAATCACTTGGCGCCAGCCGGCGCATACCGGGACGTAAATGGTTCCACTAATTTCGAATTTGGAACAGTGGATAATGAATGCAATTCCGAATCGAATAGCGACTCAAACGTGAATAGAGTTATTGGGTTAACAAGTGAATTGATGAGAGGTTGTTTGTTGGAATTTTGAAGGTAAAGGTCGTTCTTTAAACGGGACAACCGAAAGTGACAGGAAAATTGTTTGTATGATTAATGAATTTTCAGACTTTTTTTGTATTGTTGTAGTATCAGGTTTAGAATGACTACCTCTCCATTTCTTTTGTAGATATTGTTAGAGGCAACTAAGGAAACTACATAACAATAAGGAATACAGGCGTGAATTGATGTATGTATGTAACTAAGGAAATAGGTTAAGCTATATTTTAGGCGACAGGCTAGCTACCTGTCACCATTTTACATCGTAATTGAAAATCTAAAAATATGCTAGAAGTGGCTACGAAATTTAAAAAAGTCATGGGCTCGTCTATGTCGTGTTTTGTTTGCTCTGCCTTTCTCATTTGATAATACAACCGACATGTATGTATGTAGGTATGCGTTTTGTTGAGTTGTGGTCAATGTATATTATCTGCAAGCTGTCTAAAAATGTAGATGTCCACGGGCGATAGCAATCGCTTATCATTCTGGTGACGCATTTAGACTAAATAATTAAAACTTTAGGTTAAGTAGCCACTATCAGCATAATCCAAGTCTTGTGATTCAGTCATGTGTCAGTTATGTCATGTCCAAAATGTTTTACCGTATTTTTTACAGCCGACAACCAAACTTAATGCTTTACAGTCACACGTAAAAATGCTAGTTCACAAAAAATACTACTAAAGATTTTACCGTTAATTTCGGAGTCTTGTTTGTGCACTGCACGTGCGCCAGAAACGAGCTTTTTCTACCCAAGAGGATCATAACATCATTCGTAAAGTTGAGACATTAACCCGCTTTGCAGATATCCTTCGTGATTGGACAAACAGACGTACTATCCGGAGGGGACGATTTATGACCCCGTATTTGTAGATTTCCGAGAATACATACGTATGTGGATTTTAAATGCGAAGCAAAATTTTGCTGTAAAATGTTTAAAAAAAAATAAAGGACTATTTTTTATTATTTGGACAGATTCGTTCATCTAATTTTTAATACGGCAACCGTGGTCACGAGTACACGAATATACGAATTGGCGAGTAGACGAGTAGACAAGTAGACGAGTAGACGAATATACAGGTAGACGAGTTAATTCTACTTGTGACCACGGTCACTGGAAATCGGCTGTAAGGTAATTAAAACCGTTTTAAAAATAAAAATAACGTGATTGAATCCCGCTAAGCAAAAAATTAAAAAATGCTGCAAAAAATGTTACTGAAAATGATGCGAACGCGGAAATTATATGAATATGCAAGACTTTTGCTAACTAAAATTAGTTTAGTGTTTTTGTAGACTGTTTAAAACTGACCAGAAGTATGTTTTTAGAACGAGTTTCATAATTTACAAATAACAACAATTCAATCCCCGCCTCGCGCTTCTTTGTTGAAACTCGATTCCCGACTCGATTCTCATTTGTTTGTTATTAATTGTTCTCAATCCATGGCCTGTCCATACCCGACTCATTTTTCTATTTTAAGTTTCCTTCGCGTTGTTATAAATTACATGAGGTTTAGGCAGATCACATGAATTCAAAAATCCAGTGCGACGTCTAGCAAATTCAGGGTAACCAGATAGTCAAGCGTGATATTGTGGTAACAGGTTGCTAGCCCATCGCCCACAATAGACCAACCCTTTCCCAGAGTCGACTCTTACGACACCCACGGGAAGAAAGGGGGAGGTGCTATTCTAACCCGGCACCACACGGTATATACATACACATATGCATATTTACGCAATGTTTAGTTTAAATCGTAATTTTTTAGAACCCTCCCATTTATAGTAACTTAAACATTACACACCTATATTTTGTTCCTGAAATACATACATTTCATTGAGTAGGTATTCCATAACAAAACATCAATATCTATTAGCAGTGACGCTTACATGATAATTTATTTACAAACAGAACTATCTAAAAGCTGGCGAAGAGACAAAGGGACCTTAGCTCATCAATTTTGCAGGGTTTCGCTTCACCCAATAGCTCTAATGAGACGCACTTTAACATCCTAGTAAAGCCAATAATGACTTGTGATAAATTGGGGAACGAGAATGGGACCCGTTCTAACCCACAACATCATTTTGATGATTGTATTCAGATAGGTAGCCGTGCGAGTAGACAATTGACAAACGCTTCCATGCGTTCCAATTTCTATTGGTAACCAGGAATAGTAGGTACAGGAGCATCTATTTTATTAGTGTCTCTAGGCTATTATTAGCCAACGTTTGTTATATAATCATAGTTCACTTTTGGCTGATAAACGTTGCCGCGAAATATAAAAATAATAATTATTTTGATTACGTAAATTGTCATCTTTTTTTTTTTTGCTACAACATGCTAGGTTTACTACATACCTGGTTATTTTGGTTTAAAACATACTTACCTTAAAACAAACTTATATATAAATCACGCCTGTAGCCTATTTTAAAGGTTTTAAGTTACTTGTTTCCTACTAAAATGTACGATAGTAATACTTCGTCTACGTAGCGCCATCTAGTGTTGCATTTCGGAAAAACAAAAACTAATATAGGTAATTACCATTGTGCTATGTCAAAACACCTGATCTTTGGTTGAAGTCCATTTTGAACTACGAGTCTTAAAAAAGTGTTAGGTCTTTAGAAACTAGTATTTAATTTCTTGCATCATCAACGTAGTGAAATCCTTCCCCACTTGCAAATCACCGTGTTAAAACTTCGCACACATCCTCTCGCGAATAACTTCAGTTTATTCTAAACTTGGCCATCCATTCTGACCCGAGTCGTCGGTATGAAATATGCATGAACCGAATCAAAATCAGAGGCACATGCCCGCTTCCGCGTGGCCCAGGTGATCCGTGAGCTTCCTGTTTGTACGTTCGCTAGCTCCGCCATATTTTGGTGTTTGTCGATAGAGTTTGCAACGTTTATTGCCGGCTGGTGAGCCGAATTAATTCGATTAGAGCGGTGGAAAAATTACAGGATTTATTCGTGTGTTTTGGTGATTCTGGATGTAGCTTTCTGTTGAGAAATAGTACTTTATTCACTTAAAGCTTAAAATACATACTTCAGGGTATGTACTTACTCTGTGTCTACGTATTCTGTGTTTCAACGTATTGCCATGTTGTGTTGGGTTTAGAATTTCCCCTCTATACTTCTTCCGTGGATGTCGCAAGAGGAGAGGAAGTACTAAAACGGAAAGATATAAGCCCATCAATCAGACTGACGAACGGATAGACATACAGTCAAACTGATATCACTCTTTTTTGCGTGAAATAAATGCGGCCTAGAATCGTTACAATCAGGGTCAGACATATTCCCGCACATTTAAAACTGGAGCATACGTCTCGAAATTCCAATATGAATTTCATACAAAATAACGAGCTAGTCAAACAATTTGTGCGCAGCACGTCAATTGCCTGTTTGAAGTTTCAACAGGCGGATGTTGGGAGGCCCCACAAAGGCGAATTTATCGTAATTCGTAATGAGGGGTGGGGATGCCACAGGGGTGGGACCATGTTTTGATGAGAGCTCCTGTATTCAGCGGGCCGTGTTGTTAAAAAGGGTTATTTTTATGAAAGAACACGGATGCTATTAGCAGTTATTTGGTTTTAGTTCGAGGTTTACCAGGTTTTTGTTAGGCTATTTGGAAAAAATACAGATATAATCATGCCTGTATTTCCTAATTAGGTAGGTGGGGATGTAAGATATAAAGATAAAATAATATCTATTTCACGTTTCGTAATCTTTTTGGGTACATTTTTAGGTTCAAGTTAGGTAAAAGATAAATATTAATCTGTGCGTTGGTAATTGAGAGATGTAAATTTAAACCGACACCACACGGGATAAATATGAGTATTCGTTTCTGAACATAATTACATTAGTCGCGTATAAAGATATCCATGAAAGGTACAGAGAGATGGGTCATATTTTTAACCCGATACCACACAAACATACTTTAATTATTGTTAAAAAAAAGTAATTACAAAACTATCATAATAGGTGGATTTTAGGTACTTTTGGTGCAAGATTACTATTTCGGTTCACTTCTTATATCTACTAGTAATCTGGAATCGCGTGACTGTCTCAAAGACAACCGCAAGTCATTTAATTATGTTTAAATTAATAGTTTGAGGTAACAGGTGCCAGAACTCCCACGGGTCGACTGTAACGAACTGAAACTTGAGTTTAAACCAACAAACTAACGGTTCTAGTTAATAATCTATCTATTAAAAGTATCTAAGAGACGTTGGTTTTAAATTACTATAGTACAGTTTAGTCTTAAGGCCCACTTACGATAAATATTAGTTACGTTTCGATAAACGTTTAAATTGCCGATGATGTATATTTCAGTTTGATACGCCCAAGTTTTGTGAGATTACTTAAATGTGATGGGAATGTGAAGTGAGTGGAAATAAATTTTAACTCAAATTACGTAAGGTCTGATCTCCGATGCGAATCCGTGTGGTGTCGGTTTTACAATGAACGTCGTATGAGGCGACTAAGGAAATATGTCTAGATAAATACTCTAGACGACAGGCTAGCAACCTGTCACTGCAGTACCTCTTATCATAGTCAAGGTTTTGATTACTTTTTATGTGCTCTGACTAAATACTCCATTCGGAATACAGAGTTGTTTAGGTGTGATGTAAGTATTGTGAAGGGGGTGTGCTTGATGAGCGTACACTGAGCTAATTTGCGGTACGAGGACCGTATTGATTCGCGCGTGATGCTAAGACTGGGAAACCCTAATAAGTTAGTTTAAATAAAACTGATTTTATTAGTAGGTATTTCATTTTTATTGAGAGCGTCACAAGAAATATGTCTGTCTAGCGAGACGGTGCCTCTCATACTCCCGGCAAAGCCCTGTTGAAAGAAGACTATAAGAATTTAAATTTAAAACATTAAAAAAACACCTTGGCTTGCTAGTAATATGTATAAGTGGCCGGTAACACACACGTGTTACCGCCTCCTTACAGTATGTAAAAATTGTTAAATTTCAAATTCGATTTTGAACATAAATTAAAGCCTGGGATTTGAACCCACGACCCTCCACTTGAAAGGCCACATGTCAACCCGCTGTACCACAGCAGCTTTTAAATTAAAATGCTTAGTTTAAATTGAAAATGTGTATATTCTTAGGTAATTTCGTTCCGGCATGCACTCGCAATTAAGAGATGTAAATATGTAAATACTTTTCATCATTCCAGGCATAACTTGAATAAAAGTAGGAAATTAGAAGCTTTGTCGGTATGTTAAAGCTTTACGAAAGCTGTACAGGAGAAAAATGGTTTCCTAATTTCCCTGGAGGCGTTTTTAAATTAATTAGATGGTCGCATTGTGAGATTGAAATCTTGAAAGCATTTTCTTCGAAGGTCACGTGGACGATCGATTAGAAATAATATTAAAAACAGGACAAGATTGTGTTACGCTCTAGAGACAAATCATATTCTTTATTGAGGGATTATGGTACAATATCGATCTGTAAGGTAAAAAGGTCTTTCTTTTTCCTCTTCTTCCCGATCTACTTTCAGTCTATCTCTTTCTAAGCGTCCTGCTAACTCCACAATGATATAAGATCATCGGGCAGGCGATTTGCCCTAATTTGTTTTGTCCAGCCGCTAAGGTCTTTGTCATCAAAAAAATACCTCTTAACAATTGACAGTTTTTTTTCTAATGTTGATAGTGGTCAATTCAATCTTAATCTCTTCAAGACTAAAATAAATGAAAGTATTAAAGTACCTAGTTCAATATGAGATATCGTAGTCGTAGACTAACCCCTTGAACCTAATACCGAGACAGTTTAGGCATTCGATTCTAGTAAAGCTAGCGTACCTGAATAGATATTAGAAATTAGAACAAAAAGGTCCTCCTATTGTATAATAAATACTGCCTTTTATAGAGTAAACCCTCATAAATTATACTTTTTCAAAAGCTTATACTGTTATTAGATAATGTTTAATCTACAACCAACGCTAAGCAGTATTTAGATTCAGTAGTTCGTTGCGTTACACATTTGGTGACTGCATCAGGCCCTGCGCAGACGACAGACTATCCGCGACGGATTTTTTAGTCTGTGAAAATAGAACCCATGGATTTATATACAGTACCGCACACGACGCGCAAAAAGTCCGGCGCACATTGCATACAATCCACGCAGACTTTTTGTGCGCCGCAGACTCGATCACAAAAAAAGTCTGTCGTCTGCCCTGCGCCTCAGTGTAAAGTACACTGTAGTAAACCGCATTCGGCGAGCAACAACAGAACTGTCACAGCCTGACTAGAAGACGGCTACCGGGGAACAGTCTAGTGTAAAAACGATGTTTGGGGAGTCCGTTTTACTGATACGTTTTTAACGGATACGGATTATATGGATAACTGTAAGGTAAACGTCCCTATGCTGGACACTGACCCAATATTTGGCACTTGCAACCTTATGTCATAGTAAGACAGGTGACAGATGGGTGTCACCTACTGGGCATTGAGGCGTTGAGCATTGGTGCCTTATACAGAATACTGTATCATGTGTGAAGTCGCTCATACAACTACATACGACATTGTCGAATAAAAACGTACACGATAAAACGGAACAGTAAAACGGAGACATGTGTGAACCGGCCGTTAATTGTAATTTCGTTAGAGCGCAACTGGTCGAACTGGAGCAAAGAAAATCAGATTGTGAATCGACAAATTCTTTTTTCTTTCTTTCAAATTTAAGCCTCAGAACTTTACCTACCTTACCTTAACCTATGCTGTATTTTATATTCACAAGTAGGTACAACGTGGGAAGCATTCGGACGTTAACTTACCTTATCTACAAAAACATTTTTTAGATGAAAAACGATAACGGAAAAGTGAACTGGCAAATCACTGTCTTTTGAATTTCTTGTTGAAACAGTAAAAGTTCCTGCTTTATGAACATAAATACAAAATGTGTTTTTCAACTGATGAAAAACCGAGCAGAACAAAAAGCAATGTGAATCACAACACGAAAAAATCTTTGTTCTGCGTTAAGTTGGAAAATTAAGCAGAACTGAGCAGAGCAGAGTGAATTTTCAAGAAAAGTGTTTCAAATTTGAAGTGCAACTATGCGAGAGAAAAGGAGCGGGAAATAAATTCACCAACGAATCAGATTTGACAAAAACATTAATAATAGTACCATTTCACGGTAAAACAGCGGTGTAAAGTAAGTATGAAACTTTGTCGTTTTTGAAATTATTCCAGTGAAGCCCAATATGAAAGTCCGTATTGAAAGTCTTGAAAAAATGTGTAAAACGATTTACACGGGTCTTCAATTAAAATATATCTGAATTGCCTGACAAAAGGCACTAAGTCGCGGGCAAAAGCTAGTCGCCTTAACTTATTTCCAAAGTCATCTCTTACAACAACTACAGAAGAACTAGAGAGGTGTATTTCTGACCCCGAGATTACGGGGAATATTTCTGTATCTGTATATTTAATAGTGAAAAATAACGAATTACTCACGTTGTTTATACCGAGATTAGCTCGACATGTTTCGGATCAATCCGTGATCCATCATCTGGAGCTACGCGCCACGGCAGCGGACAGACGCGCAGAGTGCAGTTCAAGAAAAAACTGTTCAAGGAACTTTGTTCATCATCAGCCTATATACGTCCCACTGCAGGGCACAGGCTTCCTCTCAGTATGGGAGGGTTTGGGCTATAGTTCCAACAATTTAATATTCTTGGTTTTGCATGTTTAATTGTTACTGTACACCGATTTTTTCTGTAATACATACAACACGCCTGTGTTCCTAAATGGGGTAGGCAAATCACACGAAACGCTACATAGACAGAACCACTATTTCATATGGCCAGTTCTAGCATATTTTTTAGGTTGTTTGACTGGTAGATACCTTAACCTATTTCCTTAGTCGCCTCTTACGACATCTACGGAACAAATGGAGAGGTGTTATTCTAAACCCGACACCACACGGAACTAGCTTCTCATTATTTCTTTATGACATACGGGTTCGTCTTATCTTTTTGTTAGGATAGGAGTTTGTTAAGTAGATTTAATCGGATATTCTGAGGTTTTGACCTGTTGTGATATTCGCATATTTTGAGGTTTTACTTAATTTTATAAAATAAGTAAAATTATGTTCTGGTACTTGCAGGCTTTCGAAGCTGTTCGAGAATTCTGTATGAGATTTAAGTAACCTTAATAAAAATGCTAGAAGTGGCCACGGGACGTGAAATAGTCATGATTTTGTCTACGTAGTGTTTTAAGTGCTTTGCGTACTTCATTTGGGAATACAGGCGTGATATATTATGTTATGCAACGTACGTTTAGTTTTCAAAAGAATTTCGTTACAATCTGAACTTTTGCATAGTGGCAGATATTCTCAATCGTGGCCTTTGTCAAAGATATTTCCGAATAGAGTGCAGACACACGCTAGCAAACAAAGAAACGTCAACCGCAGACGCGTCTATTGGAATAGGACGAACACAAATCCGATTTGTTTCCTAACAGTATTTATATAGTGGATGTTCTAGCACGTGTTGGTAGACTATCAGTTCAATACGCTGAACAATTGAAGGCTGTGATAATTGAATGGGGTAACTAGTTTGGCTGTGTAGTATCGGGTTTAGAATAACTCTCCATTTCTTCCATGGATATCGTATGGCGACTTAAGAAATAGGTTAAGGTTTTTTTTTGGCGACAGGCTAGCAACCTGCCATTATTATACTTGCAAACTCAAAACCTGTCACTGTTTATTTAACCTTAAGAGTTAGAACGTAAAAAAATCATCCGAGAAGTGGTAGTCATTTGGTAAATCAGGCGTGATGTTTGTATGTAATGTAGTTATCCGAAGAAGGTACAATAATTGCTATTCAGTATTGACCTAAACTAACTTGAATTTTTTTATAACACTGATATCTTACAAACTTTAACAATATACCCGTGTTACCCGTGTGGTGTCTTATCTAAAATAACACCTCTCCATTTCTTCCGTGGATGTGTAGGTACTTTAGGCGACGGGCTAGCCTAATCTGTGACTATTATACTAACTCTTTCATCTGTTTTCAAACCTAAAATTATGCTAGAAGTGGCTGTGTAACTTGAAATATGTTTGTAGTCATAAATATGGTTTTATCTATTTCACGTTTCATGTGCTCTGCTTACCTCAATTGGGAACATAGGCGTGATTATATGTATGTATGTATATTTAACAATATCAACTAGGTACTTCAGATCATTTAAATTTTGCTAACGCTTCTCAAAATCACTAAAACTCTTGCTCACATTGCATTCGTTTAAAAAGTTGCTGCAGAGACGTGTTTAAACTTATTACATCCCATTTGCGCCAGATTTTATTTTTATTATTTGAAGTAAAGTAGAGTGTAAATTGTTTTGAAAACAAATTAAGCGTTAAATGCAATTCCAAGAAAATAAAATGGAGCTAAAATGTTCGCAAAATTAAAATGAAAAGCGACAACAGAAAGGGCAGCTAAAGGTAGGAAAAAAACAGTCGTTTTCTTTCAGTTCTACGTTAATTAATTTGTATGATGCAAGCATTGAGGATAGAACCTTTAGAGTACTAATGTCATCTTGGTTGTTCGGAAATTATTCCGCAAAACAATTGAAGTGATCGCTGTGCTCTTATTGGCCGGTCCAAGATCGCGCGTAACGCTAGTGCCTTTTTCTCTACGGTTATTGGCTCTGTACAGTTTCTGTGACAGTGACGGTGACGTTTAGTATGTTGAAATCAACAAACTATTTGCGGACCGGGGTTGCGAACATTGTTTCTCTATAGGTTCTATCCTCTATGGATGCAAGTTAAAAAATATATTACACAATTAAATTATAATTTTTACAGTTTAAAAAACTCTAAGGAGATACCTACTCTTCTAACTAGAATTTCCTAATTTTGTTTGATTTATTATGGAAATTCAACATTCAAAAACATTATTTTATAAATAGAACAACCATTAATTGCTACCTCTTAAAATAAGAAGAAAATCTTTTTTATTCATAAAGTGGCCAGTAACAATAATAAGCAAAATAAAGAAAAAAGTTTATGTCTCGTGGGTACATAAATTGCGGAAGAGTTGCCAACCTAGAAATTTAAGATGTAATGCTAAGATGTAGTATTGGGTACAATGCGACCCAATACTAAATTAACAACCTTTATTTTTTTAAAGCTCTATAAGATGCCCTCAACCCATCAATACTGCTATCTAAGAGTTTCTGTAAAGTTACGTCGGGTCTTTAACATTAGATACGGAATGCATAGATATTAATAATGTAGCCAACGATAAGTTGTCTGATATTACTACACAGTCGACTTTGAAATCCAACTTCTGTTTCTTTCAAAACATTTCACAAAAGAGTCTTGACCATGACCATACCTTTACTACCGTCACATAAGTAACTAAGAATATCATTATTAGTCCCAAAAACATAATCTATCCATTTTTGCAGCTCCCGAACGTACCTAGGTGAATAAAAGTTTTATCGTCGATAAATTCCCATTTGCGGCAGACAATGTGGCAATAACTCTTTGGAAACAGTTGCGGTGGCCTTTATTCCGTCATTATTGGTTTCGGAACACTTCGGAAATAAAGGGCATACGATACTCTATTACCGAAATATGTACATAACGGTTTATGTGCAAAAAACTACTGGGATTTGTACTTAGTAAAAATGCCGCGGAAAATAAATCTAAACCATTTTACTTCAAGCTTGTTTCAAAAAGACAATGTTTCTCAATTAGAATTGTACATGCATAGGTACGTCACATCGTCATGTATTCCCAAATAGGATAGGCAGAGCATACGAAACGCTACACAGATAAAACCATGAGTATTCCACGTGTCGTGGCCACTTCTAGCATTTTTTTAGGTTTTGGGTTGGCTGGTTTATACCAGAATTATCAGTTACAATTTGTTGGCCTGTCGCCTTAAATCTAAAAAGTGTTGAAATTCGATTTAGATTGTATTCTATTCGAAAACAGAACGAATGGAGTGAATCTCATTTGCAGTTCATATTACATTAAATTTTTCGAAGCATTTCACCTGAGGTTATTCCTATAATAAAATCACTGGCCAAAAAGTGAATACCTTTATTTTTACCTCCACCTTCACCCAATAACCCATGTTTCCACAAATATCTCACCTAACCTCAGCGATAACCCAACGTTGCTCAGAAACTAACTAAACCTCACTCACAATACACTTCATTGAGTCATAATAGACGCTAGCTAGCCCAACAATGCTGCTGATTTGTGAGCACGACCACAAACCATCATGACCGCAAATAATGCGCCATTGTGGTACAAAACCTACACTATTTTGGATATCTAGATTGGATCTTTGACCTATAATTCATGAGTTTGACGTCTTGTAAAGGTTTGGTTACTGCGGTAGTAATAATTAATTTTGAATGCGTGTTTTTCTGCGATGAACAATGTTGCCGTGTGATTTCGTCTTTTGAATAACGCCTCCATCGCTTTTGTGGATATTGTATGTAGTGGAGTGCCGTAAGGTTTATACCTCGGAATCCAGGGACAGTCAATGAATCTTTACGAAACTTTGAAAATGTGTTTTTAATAGTATATAGAAAAATGTTAAAAAAAAAAATTGTGCGATCTCATTTTTTTTATTTATTTTTTTATTTTTTATATAAAACATTTTTATTTAACAATCTTTTACAGAATAAATATAGTCAAATCATAACTTAAATATAATACAATAAGTAATTCACAAAAAAAAAAACAAAAATGAACAAAATAATAACAAAAGAAAGAACTTACAGAAACTAAAACTTACCAACTAATAATTAAAGAGTTTTATAAAAAATTAAAGAAATTATCGGTTTTTATTACCGAGTAATGCATCCTCTAGCCGATCGCCATGCATGTATGCAGTTTTTCATTAAACGCACGAGTTTATGATGAAAGTTTTGTAGCATGTCTGCCCATTCTTCCTCGACCACGGTCTTAAACTGTTGCAGGGTCTTAGGCGCAGGATTTCCAGCTCGAATTTGTCTCTTGAGGACGTCCCAGACGTGTTCTATTGGGTTCAAGTCCGGGCTCCGTGCTGGGCAACCCATTGCAGAGATATTGACCTCTCTTAGGTACTACTGAGTGATCCGGATTGAGTGAAGTTTGGCTTCCATATGCGACTCATTCTTCGATGCAGGATTGCGAAAATCGCTCTCCAGGCCTTCGGTGGACCCTCTCCCTATCGTCGTTTCCAAAAAAAACAATCCTGCACTCGTCAGAGAAAAGTATACGCTTCCATTGCTCAAGTGAAAAATTTTCATGTTCCCGAGCAAAGTGCAGTCGTACTTGACGGTGGCTCGGGGCGAGTTTAAGACCAATCTCAACTTTGTGTTAAGTTAAATTCTTCTCTGTAAGTCTCCTTCTAACATTCCATCAGCTTTTGGACACATTTCGGGTCTCTCGGAGCTTCTGCTGAAGCTAAAACAGCGTTGAGTAGTCGATTTCGTAGCGAGTTGACAACAATGAAGCGGTTATCTTGCTTCAAAGCGGAGCGTACCCGGCCAGTTCCAGGTCTTCTGGAGAAAGTACCGGTCGCTCGGAATCCCTGGAACACCCGTTGAACTGACGATCACGTCAGGTGCAGTTGTAAAGCCACTTGACGTTGACCCAATCCTGTTTGCAGCAAAGTAACTGCTTGGGCTGCTAAGCACGGGATAATATGCATGTTTATTTATATTATTTTTATGTAAAATCAAGCAGAGATGTGTCAAGATGACGTATCATAAACAGATGATATACATTTACAATTAAATAAACAATTTTTGGCATAATCATACGTGCACTAACGAGTTATTACAAGGGGGTATATTCTATTGCCCACAATAACGGCAAATTCTCATCCCCACCATTAAAAATTGTGTCATTCGATAGATGACGAAATTATCTTTCACATGGTATTCGAATTTTAATGATAACACCTAAGACCTTTATACAATTAGCATCGACGTAAAAATTACAAGGGTGGCTCGATTTCTTTGCTCCCAAGTGTAGTTAATGATAAATTTTTGATGTTATTCATTATTTTTTGCAAAAATGTAATAAATTAATATTAAAGTTACTTTGTAAACATAATTCATTACATATAAAATTAAAAACTCTACTGTAAAAAAATTTTCTCCCTTGCGCCTCTCATTTTTCATTTTTTTTTTGTTGTAATCGAGATCGGCCAATTTTTTTTTTTAACTTTTTTATTTGAGGTTTTAATAATGCAGTCAAACACTTACTATACAGATTCATTGACAGTCCCTGGATTCCGAGGTTTTACTATTTTTATGCCTTACGGCACTCCACTAATGAGGGAACTAAGGAAATAGGTTAAGGTATATATTAGGCGACAGCCTATAGAAACCTGTCACTACTACTACTACTAGGTATGTAGTACCTCTCAATTTAAAACCTAAAAAACACCTAGAAATGGTTAAATAACGTGAAATGGACATGTTTATGTCTATGTAGCGTTTCATGTGCTCTGCCTACCAATTTGGAAATCAGGCGTGATGTGTGTGTGTAAAAATGTCGTGTAAAGAGTAAACTGGTTCACTGCTATCGGTTATCGGTTTTAGAAATTATGACGTTCATTGCAAATAGGCCCTGCCACAGACTATCCGCGACGGACTTTTTAGTCTGTGAAAATAGAACCTATGGAATTATATGCAGTCACGCACACGGCGCCCAAAAAGTCCGGCGCACAATTCAATGCAGACTTTTTGTGCGCCGCATACTCGATCGCACAAAAAGTGTGTCGTTTGCGCTGCGCCTTGACATTATTAGAAGTCGCGTGTTTATCAATTAAGATTCTCATTTTGCGTAAAGAAATAAATTCTTGCTTGCTGATTGCTCATTGATGTTTAATTTATCGAAAAATGTCGAAAAGTGAGAATTAATTTCTTTGGCGTTATTTCTTTTAAATTAGAACGGCAGATTGATTAATTGGTAGATCAAAGTAGTCATAAATGTCGTCATGAGAAGCAGGACACAGCTACAGAGTCAGAACAAAGTAAATTATTGTTATAATTATACTATGTTTCAATAAAAATAAAAACGTGTCAAATAAATAGTTTCTCTTTTGTGTATTTTTTTAATTTAGAAAGAAAGAAAGAAAAAAAGAAAGACATTTATTGGTACAAAATTTGACACAGATTTTAGCCTAAATAAAACAAATAAACAACAACTTAATAATTATGCATGCAAATAAAAGAAAAAAAAAATAAAGTTACACATTTCCGTGCCAAATAGCACCAAAAGGGCCGCACTCAGCATGATATTGAGGCAAGCCTCAATGCTGATTTTCGGTGCGACCCTGAAACTTAAAACTAAATAAAAAAAACAAAAGTTAACATTAATTTTATTAAGGTGTAATTTAATTTAGGTGTACGTTCTTCCGACAATGTCGTAAGTAGCGTGTTTTAAGCGATAAGCAAGAAACATGCTACTATTGCATCGTTTATCTAAATTAAAACCTCAAATTGTGCTAAATGTGTCTATGTGGTACGATCTTCTCTGTATAGGGTTTTAGATACAGTGTGATGTTTATGCATTTAATTATGATTTCGAATTTCCCAAGAGAATTTCTTTGCCATCTATTCCTTAATTTTGTTTTAAGTCGTCTGATAAAAATCTATTTCAATAACGATTAGATTGATTCTAATGACCATTTTGTCGTAAATGTTTAGTTTCAGTATAATAATTCTAAAAATATACGCAAGCCACTAAAATGACCGTAAAAAATACGTGCCTACGTTTTATTGAAATTTATATGCAAAAACAACCTACGATATGTATTACGAATAAACATTCACAGATAAGGCGTAGTACACATTGTTGTGCAGGACCGAGGTGTTAACATTTATAACGTGCCACGCCGCATTGTCTCGTGTGAACTACGCGTTACGGCCTGTAGCTTTTAGCTGTACGTTACCTTTTGTGTAGGCAAATGAGACTTTAGTGTGTCACTTACCGGAAAAATATATTTGAAGCTGGCTTTGTTCAGGTCCCACTGTGACTCGCGTAGAACAAGCTAGCTGGACAAAAAC
>BHDV01025320.1:0-19300 GCA_005406045.1 Adoxophyes honmai
GCAATTTTCACTTACTGCTTTCTTCCAGGAAGGGTGCGATTTGTCTAATGAGGGTGACCTTTCATCACCAGCAGATCAGACTAATTACTGAAATTATAATTTCTAGTCTGCAGGTACATGCAGTATTGAAAGGATTATCCGTTAAAACCTAAGCATTAAGGAGTTGACCTTCCATCATCAGCTCAGTCATATTTTTTTACTGCCAAGCGTAAATACTGGTGTAGCTTTGAAAAATTTACTAAAAACATTACCTGTGCCTATAAACTTTGAGGGTTGCCCTCGATTACCCTCATATTCAATCATCAGGTCAAGATATGCTGACAATTTGACCACTCGGAAACTATATCCTTTCTGACAAAAAAAGAAAAGAAAAAAAAACAAAGATCCCGACGAATTGAGATCCTCCTCCTTTTTTGAAGTCGGTTAAAAATATGCAAGAGTGGCTGCGTAAACTGAAATTATGGTTTTGTCTACCCCAATTGAGGTTCCAGGCGTGATGTATGTATGTATGTATGTATGTACACGTATAGTTAACTCTACTTGCGCTGTCAACTAACAAAAAAATGTACCTGTAGAGAAAATGTAAAAATAAATATTTTTTATGAACTCATTAAACCTCTACAATCAAATTCTTTTGCATCGTGTACCGGCCTAAGTTCCGTTATGTACAGAAAAAACGTAAGATTCGTTCCGACTTTTTTATCGAAGGTTAAGTAAGACTTTTTGTGGGAATTTCGGTAAAAACTAATTCGTTAAGGCTGTTTACACCATCTTGCTACTCTTCATTGAGTAATCCGACTGCTTTTTTTTGTTAAAAATACGACGGTTTCTGTACCTTAAAGCTTTTTTTCATCTTGAACGCACTGAATGCTATTTAAGACTTACATTGTGCTTAGCGTACCGTATACCCGTGTGGTGTCCGAATTAGGAAAACACCTCTCCATTTCTTCCATGGATGTCGTCAGAGGCGACTAAGGACATCAAGGTATGCTTTAAGCGACAGGCTTGCAACCAGTCACTATTGTACAGTCGAGTTAATTAATACATATATGAGCAAAACTGAGGGTTAAAAATATCTGTACATCTTTATGACATTGACAATAAGGTGCAAAAGTTTACATATTTGTACAGTCGAGTAGCGGTACCGCTTTCATCAGAGTTTCAATCTAAAATTATGCTAAAAGTGGCAGCAATTTTGACTATGTGTCGTTTTGTATGCTCTGCCTACTTGCCCTGTCAACAAATGTCAATAAATCCTCACATCACAGTCAAATTCGTATCGGAAGTTAACACGGAAACAATCAAAGTAAATTTTCAGCCTCCAAAATTACTCAAAGTCATAAATTGGTGGCATTTAATACTCGTTAACTACTAACGACAGCGTTAGTGTTGTAACTTTGTCGTAAAATTAATTAAATTTGACAATAAATTATATTGTTCACCGTTAAATTCGGTTTTGGGCATAATTAACCGATTGCGGCGAGTTGGTTAGGGCTTTATGGCCAATTAGACGAATATGGTAGCTTCTGTTTTGCCACAGAGTAGCGTAGTTTCGTGGGTAATGTTTTTTTTAAACTGAATTTGGCGGTAGAAACATCATTTGAAATTGAAACAGAAATGATACACACATACATAAAAATCCGATTTGAATAAGAACAGGCTTTTCAAACTCAGAGTCACGAGCGTACGAATCGAAAAATGTTATACTAATTGTAAATTTAGTATACATAATTATCACCCCTGTATTCCCATAACGGGTAGGCAGAGTGCATGAATGCAAAAATCCAGTGCCACGTTTAGCAATTTCAGGGTAACCAGATGGTTAAACGTGACATTGCAGTGACAGGTTGCTAGCCCATCGCCCACAATACATACATTACGCCTGTATTCCTAAATGGGGCAGCCAAAGCACGCGAAACGCTTAATAGACAAAACCATCACTATTTCATTTTTCATAGCAATTTCTAGCATATTTAATTTAATCTAAACAGCTTCAAATCTCATAACCAGGGGTCGGATTTTTCATCGCATGATCCGAGGCAAGAAAACTATGGAGTCGATATTAAAATTAAACTTTTAATTCATATTCATACTCATACTCACTAATTTTCTTAGTCCCGTAATACTTTGCCCCTTGTGCAGGTTAACAGATTAAAAATGTTAATCGAAATTTAATCTTACTAAATAAAATTAAAATATTATGGTAAATTTGCCATTATTTACTCGTTTTACAATTGCAATTTTGAAATGGACAATGGACATGCCATACCTTGTCAAGATTTTGAGGCACTCATTCCTGTATCTACAAGCTTTATGGATATTGGAAACTAGATGCACGAAATAAAAGTAATGTTTTATTTTACTTTATTTTTATTTACAATATAATTTATTTCTACTCATAACGATTTATTATATTTACAATTTAATTTTATTCTTAATTAAATGAATGAGTATGAGTATGGTTTAAATAATAATTTAATTTTAATATCGACTCCATATTTGTCTTGCCTTTGGATCATGCGATGAAAAATCCGACCCCTGCTCATAAAACTAAGCTTTCTTAAGTCTCATAATAAAAATCCCGTTGCATTTCATTCTGCGATAATACACGGTTGCTTGCAACTGGGAAGCGAAACCTCATTAAATTTTATTTGTACTCCTACGTGACCCGCGTTGTTTCTCGTGAAATAAACAAAGATCCAGAAACATAGATACTATCATCTTATCTTTTAGTATCATTTTTGACTCAATGATGACTACTGCTGCAGCGCTTTGACATAATTCGGCCAAAAAAAACCACCTTTGGCCAAAATAAAAATCTTCGGTTTACTTAAAAATTAGACGAAGCTTTGGCCGAAATCGAAGGTTTACACTTTACAAAAGTAGTTGTCAATTTACTGACCGATGCTAGAGCGAGACACACAGCTAATCTCAGAATTTCTGAGATTATAATAACTATCGCATTACTCAAGGTCACCTTAGGCTTCGGCTTTGGCCGAAGGTTTTGGTGAATATCGATTAATCGGTTTCAGTTTCGGCCAGAATTGCACCTTCGGTAGGAAACTAATGTTTGAGTTTTACATACATACATTACGCCTGTATTCCTAAGTGGGATAGGCAGAGCATACAAGGACAAAACGAAGATTACTTCACGCTACGTTTTCACTTCTAGCATATTTTTTTTTTTGGTTTTACGGTGGCAAGTATTGGTTACTAGCCTGTCGCCTAAAATATACCTTAACCTATATCCTTAGTCGCCTGTTACGACATCCACGGAAGAAATGGAGAGGTATTATTCTAAACCCGATACCACACGGAAAATTTTAAGTATATATATTTGAACTCTACTTTTGTCAGTTAAGATCTTTACGTCTACGCGAAGGCCACAGTATAATTATATTTGTAAAATTCCAAATTTAAATAATTACTTTTTACTTATTCTTACTTATTCCGTTAAGTGAGAGATCTGAACTTGGCTCTGACCTCTGACTTCAATGAATGTGCGGTGAAACAAGACAGTTTAGTAAAACTAGTTTCGTTAGCAAAAAAAGTATTGACAAGTTACCACAGAATCCTTACTTCCTTACTAATATTATAAGTCAGAAAGTGAGTTTGTTTGTTTGTTTGTTTGTTCCGCTTTCACGCCGTAACTACTGAACCGATTGCCTTGAAATTTTGCAGACGTAAACACAGTAGTCCGGATTAAATAATAGGCTAGTTTTTATCCCGGAAAAAATTGATGTTCCTGAGGGAAAACAAAAATATAGTTTGCTTGATAGATCGGTATCAATCGATGACCGATCGATAGATGATAGATCGATGGCGCTGTGTGTCGTTTGAAACGAGAAGTTTTCTTATAGTTGTGCTTTATACCGCAATATAACCGAGTTCCACGCGGGCGGAGCCGCGGGTGGAAAGCTAGTATATTATATTTTAATTGTTCACACGAAACAATAGAATTGTAAATTACGGAAAAAGTATACCTTTCATAATTTATTTTGTTTCATTAGCTTTTTTTTTAACTGTCACTATTTCATCGTTATTGTGTTTTTGACCCGTTTGATGTTGGCTCTCCATTTTCTTCGGTGGATGTCGTAAGAGTCGACTAAGGAAATACGTTAAGGTTTATTTTAGGCGACAGGCTAGCAACCTGTCATTTACCTGTCAACTCAAAACCTAAAAAAAATATGCTAGAAGTGGCCACGACAGGTGAAATTATTATGGGTTTTGTCTATTTGGCTATTTAGTTAGCTATGTATGTAGTTTTGGGCGTGATGTATTTATGTTTGTATGTAAAATGGCACTATTGAAACTAGTGCTATTATTACTGTTATTCGTAAGCGAAAAAGCAATATACGTATGTCATAGATAAACAATTATCCTATAAAGATAGCTCGATCTAGATCTCCAGTTTTATCCAAATGACCTAGACTGCTAATTTATATCGTTTAGCCAATGCTGAGGAGTTAATTTATTATTTTACAGAATTTAAAACTTGATATTCTTTTTAAACATGTTCATTAATTGTCATTTTTACACTATTTCTAAACCTAAAATTATGCTGAAAGTGAAATTCTTTTTGTTCTGGCTTCTCAATGCAAGAATGTTAGCGTGATCTTTATTTTATGTTTTGTTACTTACGTTATTTTTTTAAATATGGTACTTCTAGTACTTTTGCTATTATCTACCAGTCTTATAACACCTGCGCCGTTATAACTGTAGGTACCTACAGAAGACATAAAAAATAAGCTGTACAGTTCGTCAAAATGCAGCCTTAAATTTATGCGCTAACTTAGTCGGATAAGGTATATTTTTGACTGCATTCGTAAAATTTAACACTTAAGCCTGTTGTATTACAAAGCTTAATGCGATAGTTAAATATTAATAAAAATATCAAAAACAAGATTAAATCAGCAATCTTCACCCACAGTCTCAACGGTGGCAATAAATAATAAAATTATGAGAAGCACCATAAAATGCTAATATGACTAAGTTTCGTTTTATCACCAATAAAATCATGCCAATTAATTCACAAGTATTTTATTGGTCCGTTTATTAATAGGCAGTTTGAGAAAAAGTGCAAAATTGTAGGCAGTTTTTGCAGCGACGCATGCTCTTTTCGGTTCAATTAAATAATTTTGGACTAGACTGTAGCAAAACAAAAAAAAATTGAGTATTTTATTTTAAAATTAGAATAACCGTAGACGAAATAGAGGAATATTTTAATAACTATTGTAGAATGCGTCTGTTAGTAATGATTATAAAGAAAAAAACAACAAAAAACACATTCTAACAATAGTTACATCACATACACGCACACAAACTATTACAAATTAGTAAAAGATAATTATGTTTAGGTTTAGGTGGGTTATTTGACTGTGCCAATGGTTTTTGTATGACTGTAGTTGACTTCAGAGAATATGACCAAACCTAAACAACTAAGTATTTGTGGGTGAGACAAAAATATGAATCATATTGCAATATGGGTATTGTGTGTAACTAATTTTTTACTTTTTATGGGAAACTTCCATCATAAAACTACAATATTCAGTAACGGGCATGCCTCGTTGGACGCGTATGCATAATAAATGACATTAAAAGTAAATATTTGTTAACTATATCCAATTAATAAAAAAACCGAGACGAAAACGCGATTAATGTCAGTAGACAGCTTCTTTACAGCCACTATAGCACTACAAAGTTATCATATACAGTCGATGGCAGCGCAACTGTCTAAGGCGAACGTTAAAATTAGTACTAAGAGTTTGTAGTAATACTTTTCGCCACCGGTAATTAGAAGTTTGTCGAATAAGAGAATTAGTGGCACCTTGTATAGGTTGGATCTATTTAGAATTTATGTGAGTCCATAAATATTTATGAGACGATAAGAAGAATTTCATTTAAGTCTATGCACTTATTTTGATAGCAGATCTTGTTTCCACGGTTTGAGAAAAACGTCGGGAAATCGTGTCGTAAGAATTAATTTCGTTTAAAATATCAGATCGTAAAAAGTAAAGAGCTGTTTCTTTCTTTTTCTTTTTTTACACAATTTTACACTAATCACCTATGCCTAAATTAGGTTTATTTGCCTGCGCTACGGGTACTAGACAACGGATAAAGTTACTTAAATAGATAAACATCCAAGACTCGAGAGCAAACTTTGAACCCGGGACCTTAAGCTTTACAGTCAGGTCCTGTAACCACTGAGTTATACACCCGTTAAACTTACATAATAATTAGGTATTTCGGATTCTTATGTAATTGAAATTTAAGTAAGTAAGTAAAAGGTTAAGTTGTAATGCGACACAAAGATGCAGAAAAAATTCAGCTTGTAGAGAAAAAAATAAAACCGAATACTTACATTTTATTTTTTCATATTTTTTTAGGTATTGACGAAAACTCACGTAATTAGAAGTTGGATTAAAAAAGGCAAATCCTTTTTATATAAGAAACTATTATTAATTTGTATTTTATTCATAACTTTGGAGATATTTTAAAATACATTCATAAGAAATTTATAATTCTATTTTCAGAATTATAACAGAGACATTTCTCCGAGTGCCTAATTTTATGGAAAAATTTAGTCATTGCGTGCAATTATTGCATGGACAACGCGGAATCACTTTAATAAGTTTTCTTCTTAAATTACTAAAATTTAAAAAACATTCTAAATTTAAACTTACGATTCGAATTTCCTTCTATCGAGAAACAAAATCACTTAACATCAAACACACACAACCACAAAGTAACTCGTAGTTCGTCGAACAACTTTTTCGAAACTTTTTAAATCGCGTCACACGTGCGCGCGGCTCGCTTACACAGCATCCACTGAATGTAGCAATAGCCAGAGCTGGCTGGAAAATTGGACTGTGCAGTGCGGCTTAACATTGTTTTTTTAAATGGAATTGTAACTGGCCAGTTGGAAAAATTTAAGCGCGGAATGTTAGAAGTCACTATAAATTTGTGTCATAGAAAAAAATTGTACTGGCTGGCTCGAAAAACTTGGTTGTGGTCCGTGTGAACAATTAAAAAAAGAAATGCTGGCTACCAAAAAAATAAAAACTTTTTTAATTGGATGTCATTCGTCTACTCCTGATGGAGTGAAAAGTAAAACAATTAGTAATACTTAGATGAGATAGTATATGCGTGTGTCAAACTTCGTTTCCTTTTTTCGGTATTTAAAAAAAAACTAAAAATTACTTAACATCAGACTGGCCTGGTTGTAAAAAAGTTCCTTTTAATTTAGAGCTAATTTTTCAATCACCAGATAAAACATATCTGTCTGATAAATGTTGTCTGTCACTTTTCTTTTATATGACGCGAAAAAAGGATAGCAATAATTTTAACTGACAGATAAATTTATCTGATGATTGAAAAATCGGCCCTTAAACCATAATTTTAGAGTTTAACTACGTGTATTTTTTTATGTTTTCAGTATTTATTTACAACCAGCAATGTACGCGTGAAGTTAAAGTTTCCACTGACTTACAAATAAAGAATGTTGCTAAGAAAATATCTATGTACAGATTAGGTATCTTTCTTGAATCCGCTTTTCCGAACAAGCCTTTTCTAGACTTGTATTGGTCATAGGCTTGGGAAACTGTTTTTTATAGTGTGATTACTTGATGAAAACTATTTCTATGTAGTATGCTCTAGTTAGACAGGCACAGAAGTATAGTAAGTAGGTACTTATTGTATCTCTATGTTGCACAAAAAAAGTTTCAAAATAAAAGCTTCATGTATAAATTCCAATTAAGTAATAACCTTGAGAAGATCTGTGCCAGTTAACTTTCAGGCGATTTACAGGATATTTGGAACGAGTAGAAATAAAAAAATATTATCAAGGGTCTATTTAGCTCACTGTTACTGGTTTTTTCATATTCTACAGGCACAACTAACAACGGTTCACAATTAAAAATATTTAGTACCCAAATAGAACGTAGCTCCCAATAATGGGTCACGAATTGGCCCGAAACATGTATGCTAATCTTGATGTAAAGACTTGAGTAGATCCGTTTATTTCACTACATACATTTGATTGACATTTGTATCTTTTTTGTGGTAATAGGTACCAGTTGGCACATTTTCATAACGAAACCTTAAAATTATAAGTTGCCAGTTTAAAACGCTAGACGCGACTAGAGTCGCTTGCATGGTAGACTATACCTGTCACCACGGGAGGCCTACCACATGAACAAGCGCGAGCCGACTCTTATCTGTTATTTTCTGACGCCTCTAGTCCACCCAGTAGCACAGGATTGGTATTGTACTACAGAAGGTCCACTCCCCAGTATGTTCAGCGCAAAAATTTTGCACTCTTTCTACCATTACCAGCTTGCCGTAGACCTTTCACAAGGTCTCGCCAGCGGAGCGTACCTAACCGTGGAGTAGACCTGTCCTCTCCTGGCGTACTTTCGTCAATTAAAAAAAAAACTATAAAAATTAAAGAAAGAGAAAGTATGAAGTTAAGTTCTGAGGCACCCGTTTATGTCTTTATAACTCAAGATCTAGTTAAACGATTTTTTTCATAATCAAAAGTGGGTCGTGGATTCGAATCCCAGGGTTAGAATTACCTAAGATGTTTTTCGGAATTCCAGTGCAATATTGATTTTTATATTTACAATGAGCTACTCGATGAAGGTATCTAGAGGAAACTTCTCACAGTCACGGAGTCAGGAACTCAATATAGTCTTTACCTAGTTTTTAGCTTATTTATTTACCTTAGAATAGAAGAGAATATTTTTTATTTTCGACGAGTGTTATTCTTGCAGAAAGAATTTGTCATAATTCATAATTTTACCAATGATATTAATTTCGTCGATGTATAGGGTGACCGCACCAGTAATGGACATAGAACCAGTAATGGACAATGACTCTTATTTACTACTCACTACGGAAAAGTCATTTGTTTTACAACAATCAATTCTCAACTCTATGGTCTTTAAATTATGAATGAAATGTCCATCACTGGTGTTTGTCAACTTAAACCGTCCATAATTGGTGCCGTCACCCTACCTAGTTATTTCATAAACGGTCTCAAAAACTCTCATAATCTAACTAACAGACTAATTAAAATTATACATTTGTACATTTTTCCCAGTGCACATGCCTACTATCGTTAGGTATTGGGTAAGTATGAAATGCATGCGAAGTCTACTTAGTGTCCTTAGTTACTAAAGCATAATTTTATGCTTATGATTATGCGAAATGAAATTATAAGGAATAAAATTATGTGTAAAACAGTCGACCCATTGAAATCATCCAATACCTTAACATGCGTCCAATTAAGTTTGGCGCTAACTAGTATGTTTGTATGCTAAACCTCCTGATAGCATATCAAGGCAGAATCTAAAATTCAAAGCTTGAGCACAGACTTAAGAATTTTTAGAACTTAAAGTACTATTAATTTTCATCAAATAGTCAGATCAGACAAGAGAGATAAGTTCCTTGTACATACGTATAAATATAAGATCAGACAATATCGAGCGAATTGATCGATATTATTAGATTACCATAATTTTGCTGTGTGGTGTCGATTTTAGAAACCTCATTGGGGAACACAAATATGATTGTATTTATGTATATGCGCCCTTTTGACATGAACAGAATTGAAATGGACAGGTACAGTCACGAACCGGGATTGTTGAGCCACTTGCCACTGTTCGCAATTTAGACGTGTAATCAATAACCGATGTGACAGACTAGATGTCAGCTATTGGATTAGTATTACACGACTAAGTTACAAACATAGGTAAGTGGCTCAACAATCCCTGTTCGTGATGGTACCTATTCAAAATCCGACACCACACAAGATGACCAGACATTTTAAACATAAAACTTTATTAAATTACTCGACATATTTCAAGCCAAGTCGTGACTCATCATCTGGAGCTATGAACCACGGCAGAGCGTCTATTGACTATGTTCAGACATCTCTAAAACTTTCCTAAGGCGATATCACATTAATTTGGTCGAAGCTTCATGAATGCATTCATCGCGTACCGTTAGCAGCGGCAAGCCGGGATCCGTTTCAGCCGCAGACCGCAGCTTTCCCTAATATCTGGAGGGGTAGAGTCGGCAAAAAAGTAATGAGTACTAATTAGAAAAAAAAATGTTATTTTGAAACGTATTTTTTTGGAAGCGCGTGTAAGAGTGGATTTGAAACAACACAAAATTTCTGTAACTACCGTGTTGTGTCGGGTTTAGAATAATACTTCTCCATTTCTTCTGTGGATGTCGTAAGAACCGATTAAGGAGGTCAAGTAATTTAGCTTTTCCAAGATTTTTTGTTGAGTAAACTATTTTTCCCGTGTGGTGACGGGATAGAGTAACACTTCTCCATTTCTTCCGTGGATGTCGTAAGAGACGACTAAGGAAATAGCTTTAGGTATGCTTTGGGCGACAGGCTAGCAACCTGTCACTATTATACTACCTCTTCCATCTGTTTTCAAACCTAAAGAAAAGTAAAGTAGCTGTGAAGCGTGAAATAGCCATAATCATGGTTTCGTTTATATCACGTTTCGTGTGTTCTGTCTACCCCATTTAGGAACATAGGCGTGGTTGTATATATTTTTTAGTTTATTTTGTATGTTGACGGTACCTAATCGCCGAACGTAACCGAACACCGCCGCTCACTTTGTCTCGTAGTTACGGCCGCCACACAGACAGACAGATAAGTTCACACGCAATAGCTTACGAAATATGCTCATTCCTGGATTAGTTGCATTGACTTATTGAGCTGAGAAAAAAAGTTTTGTTTGAATTATCGATTTCAATATATCGAAAACTAGACTATGTTTGACATCTGAAAATAAATAAAATAATTATTGGGTTAGTGTATTGTGGGCGATGGGCTAGGAGCCTGTCACTGCAATATCACATTTAACCATCTGGTTACCCTGAAATTGCTAAACGTGGCACTGGATTTTTCAATTCATGTGCTCTGCCTACCCCTCTTGGGAATACAGGCGTGAGAATGTGTGTGTGTGTAATTATTTACGGGGGGCTCCACAGACTTATATCGAAATAGATGACTGAAGTGTATGTACTTCGAGATCCAGAAGGGAGCCAAAATGGAGAGCAATGCTCTTCCTTTGTCGCGATTTCATTTAGTTTTGTACCACTTAGATTAGGTTTAACTGTCTAGACACGTGATAACTTGAATAAGGCGGCGTCACCTTTGAATCGGCATCACTTCTGACTGTCAATTCCCATCACTAAAGCGTTCATGTGACTTTACAGTGGGTAGAGAAAAAGTGTCACGCTCTTTTTTCATACAAATGCAGGAACTCGCGGTATCTATTTCAATATAAGTCTATGGGGGGCTCTCATACAACAATAGTAATTTTTTGAGGTAACACTGCCACTAACCGAGCCGCTTCGCGTGGTACCGTGGTAGGCACAAGAGGCATGCTTCTATTTCACATAAGGCTCAAAGTCGTACTAAAATTGGCTGCCTTGCGAGGCGGCTCGGTCAGTCTGGACCCGTATTGACAAATTCGCAAAAATGGTTCCTGATTATTAATAAAATCATCGTATATGTCGGAGGGGACGACCGGATTAGGCGGAAAGATTGAGTTGTTATCCGCCATTCTTCATAATTCACAGACAAACAATACAGATTGGTATTCGATATGAAACGCGGAGAATTCTGGCTTGCGTCCGTCCAGTCTGCCCCTCAAGACAGTTCTTCATTTTCCAACAAGCACAGACTACCCCAAACGATGACAGCTGTCAGTGTCATAATATGACGTCTCACATGATACCATAGAGGTTTCGCACGATCGAAGCGCCACCTCCTCGATATATGTATACAACAAAGTAACACATACCTATACATTACCCATAACGTTTCCTAATGTCTCATAATAATTATAACAACTTGAAACTCACGTTCCGCTTGACATATTAATTTAATGCATAAATGCAATCCGAATATAAATTATACTTAACTACATTATGCGACACTAATGTGTTGACATAACAGATTAAGACAAACATCCTTGCCAAAATGATTTACATTAATTGTTTAATTATTAATTAAACACCAGTTTGCTCAATTAATTTTACAGTATAATTTGACAGACGTACATCTGTAAGTTTATTGGTTAACTTGTTTGAAATAAGACTACATACATACATTAAATCATCGTGTGGAAACCTACACACAGCGACGAAGTAATTCAACGTTGTGTGTGAAGTTCCCAATCCGCACTGGGCCCGCGTGGGAACTATCGCCCAAGCCCTCTCATACTGAGAGGAGGCCTGTGCCCTGCAATGGGACGTATATGGGCTGGTGATGATGATGATGATGACATACATAGAATCACGCTTCTTCAAACATACAAAAATACAAACAAACAAACGAATCTTTCCTCTTTATAATATTAGTGTAGATGTAGATTATTATATATTATTATGAAATACATCTCACTAAATACCACTATTTCTCAGTGTTGCTAGTTAATGCCGTTATTAAATGTAAATCATTTAGTATAGCAGTAGCTCCGCGGGAGACTCCAGAAAATACTAGCTATTGGCAACGATCATGGAATAGTGCTTTAATATTTCTATTTAACTTGTAACGAGTTGATATTTCCGACCATATTGGTTTACCTGTGTGGAGTCGAGTTTAGAATAATATCTCTCCATTTTTCTTGTGGATGTCGTAAGAGGTGACTAAGGAAATAGGTCTAGGTATGCTTTAGGCGACAGGCTAGCAAGTTGCCACTATTACATCTCTTACATTTAACTTATTGTTAGAACCTAGATAAAATATCGTAAGAGGGGCTCTGAAGCGTAAAATTTTGATGTTGTTTTTTTATGTGCTCTGCCTACCCCTTTTGCGAATACAAACGTAATAAGAAAGTGAGTATCAATTGCTAGTCTTATAATTAAATTTCAAATCAACCAAAAACCAAACTGTATCAACGAAACGTAAAACAAATACATCGTTTCATATACTCACCAACTGTTCCAAAAAAGTATAGTCGGTCCCAATTAGATATCAATTTCGTAAACAAATAGTTCCCAGAAACAAAAAACGGATAGGACGGACAACAGAAAAAGTTTCACACCTTGAACTGGCCGATAAGGAAATAAGGACCAAGGGTTCCGTATAACGTATTATACCTGCCAAATCAAAACATTAAAAAAATATGCCAATATGCTATGAAACGTGAAATAGTAATGGTTTTGTCTATGTAGCTTTGGTATGCTCTACCTATTTGGACAAACAGGCGTGACTTATGTATGCATGTAGTCCCATAGAATCATCATCATCATCATCATCAGCCTATATACGTCCCACTGCAGGGCACAGGCCTCCCCTCAGTATGAGAGGGCTAGGGCGATAGTTCCCACGCGGGCCCGGTGCGGATTGGGAACTTCACACACAATGTTGAATTACTTACTTCGTTGCTGAGTGTAGGTTTCCTCACGATGTTTTCCTTCACCGCATAGCTCGTGATAAATATCAAATTCGATATCGCACATAAATTCCGAAAAATTCAGAGGTGCGAGCCCGGGGTTTGAACCCACGACCCTCTGCTTGCGAGGCCACAGTTCGAACCGCTGGGCTATCACGGCTTTTTTAGAATAAAGAGAAAGAATCCCGTAGAATAAAGAGAAAGAAATAAATTTACACACAACTTACGAATTCGGTACAGAAAGAAAAAAGGCTTGTAAGTTTGTTTGTTACTGCCATGTCATTCCTATTTCAATTTTGACAGTTACTATAATACCAAGAAGTAACTTTAACCTAAAAATTTACTAGATGTGGTGTAATGTTATGAGAGCCGCGTAACTAGAAGCGTAGATTTTGAATGAAAAACATGGCTTTTTTATCTTTACAGTCGCTGTAACGCGGCCAAACCATCCAGGTAATTAAAACCACATTAATAAAATAACCCGCAAAAATCTCCAAAAATGATAAACCTACATACATACATATTCTCACGCCTGTATTCCCAAGGTAGGCAGAGCACATGAATTCAAAAATCCAGTGCCACGTTTAGCAATTTCAGGGTAATCAGAAGGTTAAACGTGATATTGCAGTGACAGGTTGCTAGCCCATCGCCCACAATACACTAACCCTTTCCCATAGTCGACCTCTTACAACACCCACGAGAAGAAAGGGGGAGGAGCTATTGAACCTGGCACCACACACGAAATGATAAACATGAGTGAAAAACATTGTAAAGAGGAACCCTAAAAAGTTGTGCTCCCATTGTATCCCCCGGTAGCAATCCGTCAACTACTTTATACGTGTAGATACCGAGTTGACACTTATCGTTTTTGACGCGACTTACTAATTCGCCATTAGGACTTTTTTTTTAATTGTTTTTTTGGGCAGGGCGAAACAAAGACGAAGAATTTGACTGTGGACAGTTTTAAATTATACCTAAGCAGTACGTAAGTTTTTAAAGTTTTAACTTTTACTTCGTAGTAGTTTTGGGCGAAAATTTTAAGTATTTTATCTACAACTAAACCTACCTACTAAATACCTAAATAGTATTATAATAATTACATTATAAAAATAAATATCGATAAATATCGATACTAAAATAACGTTGAAAATTTGACGGATAACTTACTTTTAAAATCGAGTTTAGCTTGACATGTTTCGGGCTAATTCGTAGCCCTTCATCTAGGAGCCGCGGCGGCTGCTGCTGCCAAACGCGCACTGCGCGCCACCCCTCTCTTCGCGCGACTAAAATAACGTTCAAACTTCAAATATTTTAACAATAAGATTTTAGGCAGCACTCACACAAATAATTATTATTGAATGAGGCGTTATTTTTTTGTAAAAATTGTACAGTTAACATTAACTTTGTGGACGTAGAAATAAAGGAAAAGTATCCTTTCTTCCGTATATTTAATTAATTTCTTCGAACACATTTTTAATCTCTCTAGTCTTTGGATACATAGTCGATTTTTCTAAAACATTTTTATAATTAAATTCACACTTGTAAATTTATTTCGGAGGCACTAAACACCAACCTTTTTGGATCAATTAAGAGTAACTCATGAATGATGCATCGCATGCAATATTAATGAGACCACTTAATTTAACGACATTCGCATTAATTGACTATCGTCGCATTTTCAATGCCATTTTTTGTTAATTTTCGTTAGTTTTTATTACAACGTAACTGCTTAATAAAGTACTTAATGTACGCAAAACTCTCAATTGTATTGTTACGAGAAATGACTATACTTAGAACAGATGGCAATCGTAAACTTGTCACTTGTAAAGAAAGAATAAGAATCAATCGCTGTTATCACCTAGCATACTAAAAAAAAATTACTACCTTTTCCATCTGCGTGAAACCATAATCATGGCTTTGTCTGTGTTATGTTTCGTGTGCTCTGCCTACCCCTTTTGGGAACATAAGCGTGATTGTATGTTATGTATGTATACTACCATTTGCGTCAAAATTAGGGTCGCTCTTTGGGCACGGAACCCCAAAATTCGACTTTTCGCATCTGTTTCCGAGTGTCTCATAAATTATTAAAATATACCTACCCAGTATACTATTATATGAAGAAATCCTTATAAATTAAGTGGTATACTTGCATTTATGACTATCTTTCCATAAATTTACCTTCATATAAAACTATCTTGCCATTATCATATTAAATCTCGCATCAAAGTTAAATTAACTCAATATTATGACAACAGTGAATACGGTTTGCAAAAAAAGACGACGCACGATCCGCCAGACCCCTGACATTGAGATGGTAGCGATAGCAAAATAGTTTCCAGTTCGAAGAATTTCGAGATGCAAACAATAGGACAGCAATGTATTGGTGACTAATAGACATCGGGTAGGGCCAGCAAAAAAGGTACAAAACTACGTTAAGACTGTATCTATAAATAAAATGGTATGACGATGATGGCTGTTTAAAAAACTTTACAGGTTCAAAGTGAAACAAAAGTGAGCATTATTCCTCATTTGTTTTAGCAATTCATTTCTATGTATACTCTACTAATATGTACCTACATACATCACGCCTATATTCTAACATTACATAGACAAAACCGTGACTATTACACGTTTTGTAGCCACTTTTAGCATATTTTTAGGTGTTAAGTTAGATAATGGAGGTATAATAGTGACAGTTTGCTAGCCTATGGCCTAAAGCATACTTTATCCTTAATCGAAATCCAATTTTCCTTAGTCGCCTCTTACTATATCAACGGAAGAAACGGAGAGGTGTTATTCTAAATCTGATACCACACGAATCCCTGCTAAAAAGTGTGATATGTGAAAATATGTATGTCTGTCTGTATATCATCTTTTCTTTCTGAAACCGCTGAACCGATTTCGATAAAATTTGATACAGAGATAACTTGAGTCGAAACCTTAAGAGGATAGCAGTCGCGCCACTTCTACATACCTCATTCGTCATTATTCACGGAGAAAACAGGGGACTACGTTTGTATGGAGAAGTGGCGCGACTCCTATCCTCTTAAGGGAGGGAGGGTTAAATAATAAACTAATTTGCTGGCGCTACGCGTCCGCCATATTCTCCATCTGTAGAAGTCCGACAGCCCACAAGCAGCTCCTCCAGAAATAGTAATAACTTCACCATCACTTAACATTACGCGGGTCGCAGTATTTACATACGGCTGATCTCTTGACCTTAGATCTAGTAAAACGTAGAGGGAGGCTTTTAATAATATACCTATTATGTATTTTTTCTTGTGTTGTGTTTGGATATAAAGACACTTCTGCATTTCTCCGTGAGTGAGTTTCAAAAAAATTGTACATAGTTAAGGGCTTTAATAAAAACAAAAGTTAATTTTATTGATTCTTTTGTGGAACGACAATTACCCATACATTTTGTATAGGTAATTTTCGTTACACAAAAGACGCGATCGTGATTTTATTTTTATTAACCCTTAATTTATACGTACAGTTTTTTTGAAACTCACTCCCGTGGATGTCGTAAGAGGCGACCAAATAGATTCGGTTTGGGTATGTTTTTGGCAACAGGTTAGCCACCTGTCAGTATTATATCTCTTCGATCTGTTTTCAATATTATAATTAAGAGTATGCTAGAAGTGGCTGCGAAGCTATTGAAGTAGTCATGAGCATAAAATTAAAATTGGCTACGGAATTATGTGACACTTCGTGTACACTGCCTTCCCCATTAAATAATACAAGGCGTCATGTATGTATACTTAATCAGCCTTGTCTATAACTTGCGTCCATCTAAACGTCCGAGTCTTGAGTAGGTTAGTTATCGCTAGTTTGTCTATCTCCGTTAGCTATGACTGATAGTACGTCAGGATTATCAGACCGTTAAGGATTTAGTTTTTTACATACAAACATACATGAACTTAATGCTTGTATTAATACATACGTACATATACATACATACATACATACAATCACGTCTGTATTCCCAAACGGGGTAGGCAGACCACACAAAACGCTACACAGACAAAACAATGACCAATTCACGTTTTGTGGCCACTTCTAGCATAATTTTAGGGCAATAAACACCTGTACCAAACGGGGTAGGCAGAGCACACGAAACGTTAAATAGACAGCCATGACTATTGCACGTAGCCATTTTTAGCATATTTTTAGGTTTTAAATTGTAAAGTCCCCGTGTGGTGCCGGGTTAGAATAGCACCTCCCCCTTTCTTCCAGTGGGTGTCGTAAGAGTCGACTCTGGGAAAGGGTTAGTGTATTGTGGGCGATGGGCTAGCAACCTGTCACTGCAATATCACGTTTAACCATCTGGTTATACTGCTGAAATTGCTAAACGTGGCACTGGATTTTTGAATCCATGTGCTCTGCCTACCCCTCTTGGGAATACAGGCGTGAGAATATGTATGTATGTATGTAAGTTATAAAGAAGGGGGGGGGGTTTGAATAGAGAACGTTAGAGAATATGTAATGTACCTATGTGATGTATGTATGTAATTGCTGTCTTGTGTGTAGTAGGCAAGTATGTTTTTAAAGCTTTACAAGAAAAAACAATCGCATACTTAATGAAGTACATTAATGATTTAGAATGCAGGAAATCATTAATCCGGTCATAATTAGATATTTGCTTTAAAACTTAGTCTATAAACAGCTCGTGTAAACTGGCTCTAGAACACGATAGATTTACTACGACCACTTATTACAGGTATTCTTAGCTGTGCTTCTTAATTTGCAATGGAGTTTTATTACAACTAATACTAGAAATAAAATAAAATGATTGTTTACGCGGAGCTCCCATAAAACAACCGTATTTTTGTTTTGTTATAGAAATGATACAAATAGTGTTAACAGGAAGATATTTAAAATGTTTACAGAATGTTTCGTTTCACATCTAGTTTAAAAGTAAATAGTTAATTAAAATAAAAAGAGTAAGTACTTAAGTAAGGTTAAGTGGGGTTATCATTCAAAAAACGTGATTTATTGTAGTTTTTAACCGACTTCAAAAAAAGGAGGAGGTTCTAAATTCGACCAAATTTTTTTTTTTTTGTGTTTATGTTACTCGATAACTCGGACCCGTGGACCGATTTTCAAATTATTTTTTTTAATCGAAAGGGTAAACTCGAAATTGGTCCCATTGGCACGAAACCAGGATCTGATGATGGAATCTTGGAGAAATCGAGGGAACTCTTCAAATTTTATATGGAGATGTACCTACGGCGTTTTCGGTAATTTGTTGATGAAGTCAAGATTTTACATTCAGTAAACAGAATACTTTCAAAATATTGCTAATTTGAAGTCGTTTTTTTTTTTTGTTTAAAATTATTGCTGAACATTATTTACAGCAACAGATACACACTTGATATATAGTATGTGATTGAGCTACTGTGCGTGAGTCTGACTCGCACTTGGCCTGTTTTTTAGTTTGACAATTCTGGACGCAGCCCTCGCGAGTATGGGCGACTAAGAAAGCATAACCCAGCAGGTGTTAGCAGTCACTAGGTACAAGAGATGATTTTTGACAATGCAATTGCTTTATTCACAAATAAATGAATGATGATGATTATTTATCACAAGAGTTAAAAAAATTACTTAAAAAAATACGGAATGATTTGATGAGGCTAAGTTGGTGATGAGTTCCTTAATGATTATATGGATTGATTCTTAGTTTTTGCAAATAATTTCATACTCTAGCTACGAGCTGTGGGGTAGGGTTAGTGGTAACCTACTATCCTATAGATAACAATAATATAGAATACAAATTTTAATCTATACTAAGAGTGTTCGATGGCCTTTTGGGGGGAGCTACGGGGGTGGATGTGGCTAGGCTCAGAGCTGTGTCCAGGCCGGAATCAGGGGCG
>BHDV01025320.1:21916-58005 GCA_005406045.1 Adoxophyes honmai
CCCTTTCCCAGAGTCGACTCTTACGACACCCACGGGAAGAAAGGGGGAGGTGCTATTCTAACCCGGCACCACACGGGAAACTATAGGTACTTATCGTATAAATATTAATAATCAATCGAAAGTTCAGAGATAGACCACCTCTAGGGGTATCCGAATCACCCCATTTATTACGAGTAAATGGGGAGTTAAAATTTTTTCGTATTTGTCTGTGACACCTTGCTTGACCTTTATTTTCTATCTACAAGGCACACTATTCACTAATTTGGGAATAAAATCAAGCATGTATCTCAACTATTCATCCCTCTGTGGTCAATAATATTTTCTTGACCTATAAACTGTCACAAAAATACGAAAAAAAAACAAACTAGTAAACAACAAAAAAATCGCGGAATATAGTTACATGGGGATGATTTGGATACCCTTACTAGGTGTGGTCTAGCTCTAGACTTTCGCTTGACACTATTTTTTGGGACACTCTGTATTTAAGGGCTCTTGAAAGATACAAGAATGGTAATTAAATTAATATAAATAGGTACTTTTTAGGTAATTTAGTAATAGGTAATTTTTTCGAACATCGCGCTTTTTTGTACAATAATTTTATAGGTCGTATATTTACTTCAGTACCTTATACATACTATAGTCTATCTCGCGCGCAACTCTACTCGCGCCCTGTCGTTCTAAGGCTCGACTGGCGGCGGTCGTTTTTGCATTGATTTATCGATTACCTTGAGACACCGCGTATTTCATACCGGGTTCTAAGGAAACACGAAACTGTTTTATCTTTATTATCTGTTTTGACGTGAGCTTAGAACTTGTTTGTGTCAGTTTAACAAAGATTATCTGTTTATTCCCTGTGATGTCGGGTTTAGAGTATCTCCTCTCTGTTTTTAACAGTTGTTTTTTGAATTTTTGCTTTTCATTCAAATCATTATTATTACATACATACATATTTTCACGCCTGTATTCCCAAGAGGGGTAGGCAGAGCACATTGATTCAAAATTTCAGCGCCACGTTTAGCAAATTCAGGGTAACCAAATGGTTAAACGTAATATTGCTGTGACAGGTAGTAACTAATACTTTATTTTTATTTTATTGGAATAGAAATTAACTTTAGATATAATTAAATTTATATTGTTATTAAACTGAAATTATTTTTCCAAATATTTTTTTTTATGCTTTAATTTTTGATAATTTTCTACGTCGCAACGTAAAACATGCAGGACATTATGTTATATCTTATGGACCAGCTGTATTTTACTGCAACTACCTGGAAAAATTAAATGCGCGAACTAACCCCCACCACTTAACATCTAGCCAAGTTATTCGCCGACCACTATACGTTTAAAAAAAAGAAAAACCCCCAAATTCCTAGTACAACTCGGACCAGTAAACCACAGCCTATTAACAGGAATCAAATGATCATAAAACGTTCCGTTTTTTTTATCTGTCCCCACTGTTAGGGTTCACGGTCACGAGGCCGTAAACATGTCGGCGGCGATTGTGGGCTGACGGTAGGGTTGCCCACTATACAGTTTTGAACAGTATTATACTGTTTTTCACTAAATTATACTTTTTACTGTTTGAAAAAAAAAAATACAAAATACTGTTTTCAGCATCAAATTAACATCATCAATAGCATCAACAATAAATAAATAAAATACTGTTCGTTTTCTAAAATACCGTTCAATAATCTTCATAGACCTGAACATACTTTATTTCTTGTAAAAAAGTTGGCAACCCTAGCTGACGGGGTCCTTTGACGCCGATGGGTTCTAGCATGGGCCATGGAGCTAAACTCGATATAAAGTATACATACATACAATGACGCCTGTGTTCCCAAACGGGGTAGGCAGAGCACACGAAACGTGACAAAAACAAAACTATGATTATGACTATATGACGCTTTGCAGCCACTTCTAGCATGGTTTTAGGTTTGCAAAGATGGAAGAGGTAGAATAGTGAGAGGTTGCTAGCCTGTCGCCTAAAATACACCTAAAACTAAAACCTAGTCGCCTCTTACGACATCCACGGAAGAAATGCAGAGGTGTTATTCTATCCCGACACCACACGTTAGTAAGTATAGTTTTTTTTTATATTTCGTGTTATTTCCTTTTGTACAATAAAGTGTTTTCTTACTTATAAAGATAATACTATTCGGCATACAACTGGGCACGACTTAAGAGAGTAACTTAACTTAGGTACTCTCTCTAAAGATCAGAAGAAAAACGATTACTTTCTCAAAATTGAGAAAAAAATAATTTAAAACTTTCTTAAAATGTCCCAGATAATACTAAAATTAAAGACTGTAAAAAAACAAGTTAAACAATCGACTAGCCACTCAAGTAAATTACAACTAAGTACGTCTTACACCTATAACGTACTGATGGCGCCACAAAATTGTTAAGAACGTTATCAACTTTTTAGGTACTGCCCATAAAACTTTTAGTGTTAGAAAATAGAAAATTTTATTTGCATAGAATAATAACTATTGTTAAAAGTCGTTGCTTATTCTATTAATTTTACTATACACATATTATATTATATACTAGCTTTCCGCCCGCGGCTTTTAGACAATCTTATCCTTACCAATATATAAATGTGAAAGTGTGTTTGTTTGTTTGTTTGTTTGTCCGTCTTTCACGGCTAAACGGAGCGATGGATTGACGTGATTTTTTAGGTAGAGATAGTTTAGGGCACGGAGAGTGACATAGGCTACTTTTTATCCCGGAAAAAATTGATGTTCCCGAGGGAAAACAAAAATATAGTTTGCTTGATAGATCGATATCGATCGACGATAGATCGATATCAATCGATAACCGATCGATAGATGATAGATCGATGGCGCCGTGTGTCGTTTGAAACGAGAAGTTTTCTTATAGTTGTGCTTTATACCGCAATATAACCGAGTTCCACGCGGGCGGAGCCGCGGGCGGAAAGCTAGTAAAATCATAATTAAAGCATTCTGCCACTGAAATATATTTTTTGTTGGCTACTTACTCCCGGAATTCCTTAAAATAGACAAATGGATCATGCTAGGCTCGCGGCCGCGGGTTAGATCTAAAAGCCATTTTAGTTTGATTTACAGCGCGGCGTGGACGGCAGGCTTTAGTTTGGAACAAAATGTAGACAGGAATACAGGATATAAGAGATAACTAAGTTAAGGTATATTTTAGGCGACAACCTAGCAACTTGTCACTATAGTACACAATATTCACAAATGGGTCTGGCAGAGCATACGACACGCTACATAAACAAAATCATGACACGACCTAAAAACATATTTTTTAGGTTTTGAGCTGACAGCTACAGGTTGCTAGCTAAAATGTACACTTAACCTGTTTCCTTAGTCGCCTCTTACGACATCCACGGAAGAAATGGAGAGGTAGTAACCTCTGAACAGAAACCAAAAAAATATGCGAGAAGTGGTTACGAAACGTGAAATAGTTATGGATTTGTCTATGTAGCATTTTGTGTGCTCTGCCTACCCCATTTGGTAGCAAAAGCGTGATGTGTGTGTCAAGGACTATACGCGCACTAATACTACATACATACATACATACTATCACGCCTGTATTCCCAAACGGGGTAGGCAGAGCGCACGAAACGCTACATAGACAAAACGATGACTATTTCACGTTTTGTGGCCACTTCTAGCATAATACTTTTTAGGTTTTGAGGTGGCAGGTACAATAGTGACAGGTTGCTAGCCTGTCGCCTAAAGTATACCTTAACCTAAGTCCTTAGTCGCCTCTTACGACATCCACGGAAGAAATGGAGAGGTGTTATTCTAAACCCGACACCACACGGGCACTAATACTATGTTGTCTGAAAAGTGTTCTTAGGAGCCTATTTGCAAAAACAAAGTATTAAATTTAAAATGTCATTCTTATGTTTTATTCCAAGTTTGTACAGTCAGGGAAATTGGATGTTTAGCAGGTTGACCGCCTTCATAATTTGTTCGCATTATTATTTAAGACAAACTTAACCATGAAGTTCAATATTGAGTCTCGTATTTTATGTCATGCAACTGGTTGGAAACAGTAATCAGGCCAATTTTAGAAGTGTCTCAACCTGCTAAACATTCGATTTCCCTTACTGTACACAACTATCGACGCGATCTCTTTTAACCGGCTTTTAAACTAATTTTGTTTCTTCTCTGTAACAAAAAGAAACGGCTTTTCTTCATTCCTTTTAAAAACGCATTAATATTAACTTAAACATTACAAGAATTAGACTAACACACTGTAATTGCTTAGTATCTATTAGACTTAGAATAGACAAAATTATACGTATTCAGAATTGAGCGAAACTCGACTTAAAAATCAAGAGCATAGTGATTTGTCACCTGTACCATTGTCATGGCATTGTGCCGTGTGGTCCAGTGATTATTGTTTGTATGGGTCATTGTTAAAAGTGTGTGTTCGCATTGCACGAAAATGGGTAAAATTAATAATATTAATATTATAGTGTCGTATGATGTCGGGTTACCGTGAAATTGCTAAACGTGGCATTGGATTTTTGAATTCATGTGCTCTGCCTACCCGTCTTGGGAATACAGGCTTTCAGGCGTGAGAATATGTATGTATGTATGATGTCGGGTTCAGAATAGTACCTCTTAACTTCTTCCGTGGATGTCGTACGGGGCGATTAAGGATAAATAGTAAAATACGCTTTTTAGGTAATTGCAACTTAAAACGTAAATTTTGCTGAAATTGGCTACGAGACGTGGATCTTGGTTTTGTCAATTTCAACGTTTGAGTAATCTGCCTACCCCATTTGGGAATAATACAGGCGTGATGTATAAATATAACTATGTATTATATAGGCTATTGGATAGCAACTTGTCGGTGTTATACCTATTTCATCTATGTATGTAATGACTATGACTAAATGATTATATAACTATGTAATGTTTTGTGAGCTCTACTTACCACATTTTGGAATTGTTTGATATACCCAAATGAGGTAGGCTAGGCATAGCATACGAAACGCTACGTAGACAAAACCATGAGCATTTAACGTTTCCATGACCACTTCTAGCATATTTCTTTGGATGTTAAATTGGCAGGTATAAGAGCAACAGGTTGCTAGCGTATCGTCTAAAATATACCTTAACCTATTTCCTTACTCGCTCATTCATTTCACGTATTCCACTTCTAAAATAAGTTTTAGGATAATAAGTTAGAAGTATAATGTTGCCAGGTTGCTAGCTTGTCCCCTAAAGCATATCCCTATTTCCTTAGTCGCCTTTTACGACATCCACGGAAGAAATTGAGAGATACCACCCGGACTACAACATACATACATGGATGAATCGATGAATACTACTACTATAGTACCTACTACTTGTAAAATACTCAACTATGTTTGAAACCTATAATAAAATATATCCGTCATATCCCTTTCTCGTGTAACAATGGACACGCACCACCTAACTATCGTAAACTAATACATTTGACACGTAATACTTCCTGGGGGTTGGGATTTGAACAACAATATAATATGACCCATTTGTTTGAGTTATTGAGGCTGTGTTTATTCAACCATTTTTTGTTGACCGTACTACGATTGCTGTTCGAAAATCAACCATATTTCGGACGATATAGAGTTTGGTTTGAATTTGAAACAGTTTGTATGGAAACGGATGAGTTGAAGGCTTTTAAATGGGTTTTTAATGCTAGGGTTGATGTATGATATCATAATTAACGGGTACAATAGTTTTCGGGTTATGTTAATGTTTTTATAATAATGTCTTTCAAATTCTAAACTTTATTTATTTAAATAGGGTCCTAAAAACGCTTTTGCTTTTTTTTAAAACCATCATTGGCAAGAAAAATGTGCCTTAAGAAACTTGGCGGATTTTTTTTTAAAGTACATACATACATATCCTTACGCCTGTATTCCCGAGAGGGGTAGGCAGAGCACATGAATTAAAAAATCCAGTGCCACGTTTAGCGATTTCAGAGCAACCAGATGATCAAACGTGATACTGCAGTGACAGGTTGCTAGCCCATCGCCCACAATACACTAACCCTTTCCCAGAGCCGACTCTTACGGCACCCACGGGAAGAAAGGGGGAGGTGCTATTCTAACCCGGCACCACACGGGAAAGTAGGGACTGAATTATACACTTAAGTATATGTTTAATGCAATAATTACAGTAAATAGTTCACGTAATAATCAGTCATCAGTATTCACGACGATACTTTGTGATTACTTAAAAATAATATGTTAGCTATTGGCAGTTGACATTCAAATCTTAAAATGAACGGAGTATAGGTAGGTACTAAAATACGTTTGATCTCTCCTACGACAATTATTGTTGTTAAACCCCCCAACTTTTGTCATGTCCACAGATGCTAACGTTTGTGAATGACACAAAATCTTGCCATTTTAGCCGCCGGGGACTGTAGACGAAGTTTCGACCGGTCTGCCGTCATTTCAATTCCACTCGCGTTTGACTCTGTTCTGTTTGTTCGCGTATCTTCCTTATATGAAAGTTTTAACAAGCTGCCACATTTTAATATAGAATTATAAGCTTTTTGTTTCGTCAAATTGATACTGAGATTGCCTGTTAAAATAAATGTGTTTTATTATACTACGCCGTGGTAGCCCAGCGGTTCGAACTGTGGCCTCTCAAGCAGAGGGTCGTGGGTTCAAACCCCAGGCTCGCACCTCTGAATTTTTCGGAATTTATGTGCGATATCAAATTTGATATTTATCACGAGCTATTCGGTGAAGGAAAACATCGTTAGGAAACCTACACACAGCGACGAAGTAATTCAACGTTGTGTGAAGTTCCCAATCCGCACTGGGCCCGCGTGGGAGCTATCGCCCAAGCCCTCTCATACTGAGAGGAGGCCTGTGCCCTGCAGTGGGACGTATATAGGCTGTTGATGATGATCTATACTGTAAAGTAAGGACAAAACGGACATTCGTTCGATAACATTTTACATACATACATACATACATACATCACGCCTGTATTCCCAAATACAAATACAAATCCATTACTATTTCGCGTTTCGAGGCGACTTCTAGCTTTTATGTTGGTAGGTACAGTCGAGTTCATTAATATTATGAGCAAAACTGAGGGTTCAAAAATATCTGTACACCTTTATGACATTGAAAATAAGATGCAAAATTTTACATATTTGGCATTTGTCTGCTGATATATTTATGAACTCGACTGTACACTAGTGACAGGTTCCTAGCCTGTCATTATGCCTTAAACTATTTCCTTAGTCGCCTTCTACGAAGTCCACGGAAGAAATAGAGAGGTGTTATTCTAAACCTACATACAGCATAGGGAACCATGTTACTTAATTCTATCTCATATCTTTAAAATAATAAATACATAGTAATACTTAATATTTTTTATTTAGCAATTGCGTATAAAATTCCTCATCTTTTTCATTAGTAAGTATATTCCCCCCGTTCGCGACCCTCTGTCGAAGGCGGATTGTATAATCCGTCGTTTTACATTACGCCTAGCCGTTTTGTAAAACAGCGCCGTTTTGTAATACGGCGGCTCAACGTTTAGCCGGATTGAATGGGGCTGAATGAAATAGTGACCCAAAAGTTTTGCTCTCCAGTGTATTTTAATTTTCAACATTTCGGGGTCACCCTACAATATTAGTAGTAGTACAATACGGCTAAACGTGGGCCCCCTTTTTGAAGAACAATCCGGCCGAACGTTGAGCCACCGTTTTACAAAACGGCGCTGTTTTGCAAAACGGCTAGGCGTTATGTAAGGCTAGGTGTTATACAATCCGCCTGCGACACATCTATGGTATCGTGTTAGAATATAACCTCCCCATTTCTTCCGTAGATGTCATAAGAGATGACTAAGGTTTTGTGCGGAACCTGTCTATCATTCCAACTTAGATTTTACTGTATAAAATAAAGAATGGAATTCTTAAAAAGCTTTATTAAAAAAATATAAATTTAAAAATAAAATAATAACAACTTTAATTCGCTTAAATCTAGGTACATAGAGCATAAAAAAAACCAGCTAGCGTCCCACTGTTGGGCAAAGGCCTCCTCTCAGTACGATACGGACCCTTTGAAACGGTTTTATGTAAATCACTAGAAACTGTGGTAACAGTCTTTGTAGGAAGCACCATACTTGCTTTCAGATATGAATGTCTTACACTACTTTTAATGTGAAAGCCTTTTTTGAGAGTACTGCAACTCTTTAATAGGCACTATTTACATTGATATCATAGTAGTCGTATCATGAGTTTTAAACTAATCACTTTCTCATCTTTCATTACTTATTTACAATTCACGAGTATTAAAACCTCGGAATAAAACGATCAACGATTTTGTGTCTGAATATTTTTATTTTTTCAACATGCTCTTTAAGTTTCGTGCATTAAAAAAATCTTCGTTGTAAGTTTCGTTTGTCCATCTATCTGTCGTGTCCCTTTTTCTCCCGAATCCGTTAAGATATGACTTTGAAATTGATTCAGATCGCCAAAGTCTAAAATTCCTTAAAACTGTTAAAAATTCAAATCTCTGAGTCGCATTTTCCACACATTTGGACATCACAATACATGGACCCAAAACCTATCAGGTATTCTTCAGTTCCAGGTGACATAGGTACAATTATGGTATGTAACTACATGTGTTACACAAAAACAATAACCATAAATTTGTATTTGCATTATAAAAAACAATATTTTTAACAGCAAACTTATTTTTACAGTTAGCGGCCTTTGTCAATGTATGAAGATATTCGAGAAGACAATGGCAAATTTGAGTTTGTCTGTCAATACGTTATCCTTGATAGTACGTTTTTGCTTGATAACGACAATGGCGGGTTCCCGACTCGCACTTGACCGGTTCTTTTTTAAAACACAATAAACAACATGCGACGGAAAATTAAACAAAAACCTATCAGAACAATTAATCTTTGTGATTTTATCACACCTGATGCTATAACATTTTCAACTTCAAAACCTGGATCCCTGGTTACAGCGAGATCGTCGTATTCAGCTCTCTTAAGTTTCGCATATGTCAAAAATCTCGAGTCTAAAAACCGTTTTCTTCCGCTCGGTGTTGTTTTTGCCGCTGTTGTTATGCTGCCTAATAAGATGTCTATTAAGTTTTCCGGCAGGTCTTTTGGGTCCACACCTGGTGGCAATGTATGACCCTCTGGTAGCTTGCTGATATCAAAACCCATTTTAACTGCTTCTTCTGTTTTATTACCTGTATCATTAGCTTTACTCCCGCCACTACTTGCTGTAGTTGTAGTCACAGTTGTAGTTATATTCCGAGTCCGGGTCGGCTTTTTGTCGTTAGGCCCTCTAGTAGGCCGAGTTTTCTTAAGATGTGAGTATATCTCAATGACCATCTCTGATTCATCTTCCCATTGAAAATCTATTTCCAAGTTCAAATGTGGGAAGTACAACCACCACCCAGGCTTGTCCGTTATGAACTCAGGTTCCAGTAATTCGTGAGGTTTCCACAGTTTGGTTTTTTGTCCCTCTCTTGCCTTCGCTATTTTTACAGCGTCTAAAAGTGGTTTCTTTACGGACGTTTCTATATCCAAGTCTGTTTGGATACGAAATGCGTTCAACAAATCAATTGACTTTTGTAATTCTTGTTGTTTGACGTCTACTAGATGTCCTTGGTAGTATACTTTACCAGCTCGCAGTTCACTTCCAGTTTTGTCTAAAATTTCAATGGATTCCATTAAACTCCTTGGAGCTAGGCTTCCGAGTTTTAGTCTCACGTCCATTAGTTGTTTCTTTATAGCGAATATTTTCTTAGACATCTTGTTTATATCAGCTTCACCTGTTTCGTTTAATTCTTTCCTAAATGTTTCTAGATCATTCTTTATTGCAGTGAGATTGTTCATTAAGGCGTCTGAAACTAACATCTTGTTCTTGTGTATCCCATTATTGGTTACTTCACGTTTTCCCAATTTCCTGGCTGATTTCGTTGTTGGTCGTCTCGGTAACGGGTAACGCTTTGGTATCTTATTTGGTGTCTCGTCTCCTCCTTCGAGGGTGTCAATGAAAGAACCATAATTGTACCACAGTTTAGCTTTTGATTTCTTAGCAGCTTCCACCTGGAATTGGAGAAGTTTAAGATTATAGCGGGGATTGCCAATCTTTTTCAGCCTACGGCGCACTCAAAAATTTAGAACTCTATCATGGCGCCCCATCCTAGATAACTATTTGAATACAAACATACGTACAATTACGCTTATGTTCCCAAATGGGGTAGGCAGAGAACACGAAATGTAACATACGCTATCTAGACTATTTCACGCTTCGCAGCCACTTCTAGCATAATAGTTCAGAGGCACTATAGTGACAGGTTTCTAGCCTGTCGCCTAAAGTATACCTTAGTCTACATTCTTAGTGACCTCGTTAGACATCCACGGAAGTGATGGAGAGGTGTTATTCTGAACCAGACACCACACGGTCTCCAATAGTCTAGGCTAGGAATAAATGGGTGAAAATTGCAAGTAACAACTAATCGCCACGCTAGAGGGCAGGCTCGTTCTTTGCCCAGAGGATTTGCATCACCATTCAGCGTGGTGATTTGGAACAACTTTTTTATTTATAATTAACTAGCTTTCCGCTCGCGGCTTCGCCCGCGTGGAATTCGGTTATATTGCGGTATAAAGCGAACATTCCCTCGGGAACATCAATTTTTTCCGGGATAAAAAGTATCCTATTATTTAATCCGGACTTCTAACTTTACGTCTGCAAAATTTCAAAGCAATCGGTTCAGTAGTTACGCCGTGAAAGCGGAACAAACAAACAAACAAACAAATAAGTAAGGATTATAATTATTTTTATATCGTTATAGTCGTAACTTTTATTAAATTTAGTAGTAACTTACTCGTACAATGATGCAAGTGTAGTTGAACACCGACAGATCCATCAGTGACAGCTGAAAACAAGGTGATTTAGGATGTAAATGTATATTCTATAAATCCTAGTAAATCCGTCCTCTTATCTGTTTTTGTGTTGTATTTAACATTCAACTAAGAGCCGGTTCCTACTATATCGGGTGTCGTAGCGGCAGAAAATTTTATATGAAGTTGTTCACACACGATCGACTACGATTTTTGGATCCGGCATAAAATGTCGGGCGTTTTGTCAGGCCACACGCCGGTAAAAATTCGTGTCGGCCGCGCTGTTCACATAACATCGGATGTCGGGCCGACCCCGCCCGCGCCGCACCCCTGTACCTCCCGCGCGTCGCATTTGCACATTCACATTGTCCTAGTAGTCAGTGGCTAGTGTGAACAGATGCACCGACACCCGATAAAAAATCGGCCCGACATCCGAGATAGTGGGAACGAGCCCTAAGTATACTAAGTGTCGTAGTAGCTAATTGTGTAGGGTACTTGAAAGATTGTAATATGTGGGTAGGCTTAAGTTAGTAAATAAATCAGTTGTTTTTGTAATTAAACCTACGTGACGTATTATTTACATTTCCAACACTAAGTCGTGTTGTTGTAAGTACGTACCGTGTAGAAAGCCTTCCCTCCCAACCTGTCAGCATGCATTTTGAACGAATCCGAGTAAATCAGCTTTGAGTCCTTAGTGCAGTCTCCTTGCTCCAACTCGTATTTGGAACTGACTGTAAAATAGAAGTCCAAAATGATATCACAAAAAAAAGTACCTGGATTATTTTGTTTGTTTCTGAAAACAAAGACATCACAGTAAAATAAAAGCAGCCAGGTCAGTCAATAAGGTCCCTGTGTTCGACACTGACCCAATACTAACATTTGCAACCTTATGTCATAGTAAGACTGGTTACAAATGGGTGTCAGCTACTGGGCGTTGAGGCGTCGAGCATTGGTACTTTTACCTTACGCCGCCTCGCTAGGCAAGCACATAAGACATGTTTCCATTTCACATCGAATAGATGAGCATGTATGAAGAGATTGATGTTCGTAAATGAGTAAAATGAGTATGTGTAAGTGAAATAAAGCAGTCTCTGCCTACTCTTGTGGGTACAATGTTTTGCGTGATGATTATCCATCGTCGTTTGAAAGAAAGAGTTAAAAACTTACGCATTTATAAGGTAACTGAGGATGCATTTATCTATTTTTACATTATAAGTTGATAATCTATTGTCTAGTACCCGTAGTACTGGATTTTCCTGACATGTATTGTCTTCTCGATTGGTGTGAATCGTCCAATAACACAGAATTTTGAAGTTAAACAAAATAACAGTTAGGTCATCTTAAGTAGGGGAGACCGGGTACAAAAGTAACACCGGGTCAAAAGTAACAAACGCTCTCTACGTTTATCCAATGGGCAAAAACTGCTCCGACGCAGTCAGATGATAGCCAGGAGCGCCCCCCTCCTGGGCATTAGGTTGTTGCGTATCCTATTTTGGTCCCCTCAGTAATAAAAAATATTTTATGTGTCTTACTTCAACAGAATGCTGTGAAAACGCTTAAGAATTCTAAATGAAACTAATAATACTGATTTGTCTGATTATAAACGAAATGATTATCATAAACTAGTCAATTCCATTCCTTAAACTGAGAACAACTTCTGTTGACTTGTTTTCTCAAAATAAATAAAATTTTAGCTTTTAAAATACTAAAAATTGTTTGTGTAATGAATACATATTATTGTTTAAATAAATAATTTATTGCTTTAAAATGTAAAATCGTTCAATTAGCAGCTCCTAAGTTTTGTTACATTCGACACACGGCGTGTTACTTTCAACCTGCCGACGTGGTCGAAAGTAACAAGTGACGGCTTTTTTTTAACTCTCTATTATTCGTTTAAAACACACCACAGTAAAACAATTAAGTTACCAGTGTAAAGAGCATGAACTGAATTTATATGTGGTAATATTCATTAATTGATAATAATAACATCCAACCAGAAATCAAGGTATAAGTACAAAGTGTTACTATTGTACCCGGTCTCCCCTAAATAAGTGAACACTATCCTTTTGCTTTTGTAAAAGTAGTAAGAATAAAGATACTTACAAATAACGATGGCATCCTGGTCAAGTCTGCTGATTTCTGGCACCAACCCGCTCTCATATCGGTCAAAGATCCATGGAACATGAATTTCAGTGGCGTTGTGGTCGTCGCTGGTCCTGAACAGTTGGTGAATGGGCACGTCCGGGACGCCACCTGCACGCATCCTCAGGGCTGCTGCTTTCTTGATTTTGCCAGTAACTGCCTCTATCCAGGGGAGGTATTTTTGAATTTCTATGAAACGGGCTGGTGAGGCGCAGCCTGGACCATAGACTCCGAAGCCGAGCTGAAAGTCGTAAGTTAAACATAAACCACGTGCCAGCTTAGCACGATAGGGCTCGAATAGTGATGCCCACGAGATAGACTATACCTGTCATTGTCTAACTAGAGACTTCAGAAAGTGAAAGAAAGTCCGTCCCGCGCACATAACGACACGTGTTCGTTGTTGTGCTTAGCCTACAGAGCTACTTTTGCATCCCAGCCACTAATCAAGAGATCCGACCGCCCTAAGCTGCAGTCTAAGCGAAATAATAAAAACATAATGACTCATCGGATGATCGTTACCAAGATCCAAGGGCCCGTAGCATTGGAAGCGAGAACCATCCCAGTTTCATACAAGCATTGTGTATTGCTGTTCAGTGCGGCTGTGCACTTGTACTGCCGCCTCCGATCACCAGCTGTTTCCAACTATAATAGGAACCATCATTGAAATTGTTATTAATATCATTAGCTGGTCTTGTCACTACATTAAGAATCTACTTGAAGTGCCATTACAGCTAGGGAAGGTAGGAAACCAACTTTTGCAATTTTCCTTCGTTTTTTAGGTCATAGGATTTAGTCAGACCCCTATGTGGATGGAGGTTCAGATTTTTGTTTATTAAGTAGGTACCTGTATTTGTATTGTATTTAGTATTTGTCATGTTTATTTTGTACAGTAAAGAGTTACATACATACATACATACATACCTATTTCGTGTTTTGTAGTCTATTAGGACTAGTATGTAGCATACTTTTAGGTTTAAACTTTGAAAAAAGAGATTTAAACGTGATATTTTGCTGTCCTCTCTACATGACTTAATGAACTAAGCATACTTTTCTCTATCTTAAGGACTAAGGTATATCTACATGACCAAACCAGCTAAGCATACTTCTTTCTATTCTATTCTAGTAGATATAGTGATTAGAATAGAAATAAGTATGCTTAGCTGGTTTGGTCATGTAGATATACTATATGTAGAGGGTGGATGAAAGAAGATTGACTAAACAGATCTATGCTGGGAGTGTGAATGGATGTGTTGGGAGGGGAAGGCCTAGACGTACGTTCCGTGACCAAATCGCGGACGTTTTAGAAACAGGTCAGGTCAAGAGTACCCGAAATCGACGAGCATGTATGAAGAAACTGGTGAATGTGGATGAAGCAAAAGAGGTATGTCAGGATCGTAGCAAGTGGAACAAAGTGGTCTCTGCCTACCCCTGTGGGAAAGAGGCGTGACGGTATGTATGTATGTATGTAAGTATATCTATTTTCACACCAGCTAACAAGCAGGGAATGCCCTTATCTCACTATTTCTTGTTCTGTCTTTCAGTGACACAACTTCCATACATCTTAACGCTTCCATTTCTACTGCATTTAATCTACTTTTATCATATCAATAAGAATGTTTAAAAATATAATTATCATTTGTTATTGAATTAAAAGAACGTACCCCTTCAGTTTTATACCAGTGTTTGCATTTCGCTGGTTGCACGAACTGCACTCTACGTGCCTCTTTTTCCAGGATATCGTTTGCTGAAACAAAGGTAATTGAGTTACTTGGGTCAGTACCTGTGTGGTGTCCAGATTTAGAACAGCTCCAACCCTACGCGAGACTTAGGTGTCGTAAAAGGCGACTAAAGTCTAACAGCAAGCACTGTTGTCTTAAAGCTTGTCATGTGCAACCAAAAAGCCTGATTCAGTAAGGAAGGCAACCTTTTGGTTTTAGTTAGTTTTACTTAGTATAAGCTATTTCTAAGTTCTGTATGTATTCTTCTATTTATTGTTATTTAAAAATAAATGCTTTCTAAAGTATGAAGTTCTTACCATCGGTAATCCCAAAGACATACATTTGATTCGAAGCGTTGTATGATTTCGGTGGCCAGCATATAGGGATCAGAGGTGCTGGAACATAGAAGTGTGCCATTCTTATGATATAATTAATAATATCTTGAAAATTTTCATTATTAACCTTGTGGGTGACAAATGTTTCATCGCTTTTCAACTGAATGTGCTGTGTTATATTACGTCAGTATACAATACCGGTTACACCTTGCTTCCCGTACGCAAGTCCCGTTTGCAGCGTACGCACCTACAATCCTTCGAAAATGTGATGCTACGCGGTTGACAAAGAGCCAAAGTACAAAATACAGCAATATTTTCAAACATTCGTTTTTTTTCACTCAAATTCCGGGAAAAAACTTTACAGGGATTTTCCCTATTCTGTGCTTTCACTGACCTGGTCCTCCGTCCTCAAATTCCAATTCTAGAAGGGCAAATGTGTTCACAATTGCTGGATACTCGGGATGTGTCGTGTAGTTCTTCAGTCTGCACAGCCACGGTTCACCATCGTTTGGGATGAACAGGGCTTGGGTGTCCCGTCTGGAACATCAGCATTTTTAGGGTTCCGTATTTGAAGGGTAAAAACTGTACCCTATTACTAGTAGAGACCCTATTATTGGTAGACTTCGCTATCCTTCCGTCCTTCTGTCACCAGACTGTATCTCAAGAATGGATAGTTGAAAGGATAGGACAGATTGAAGAAGAATGGATAGGACAGTTGAAATTTTGACAGATGATGTATTTCTATTGCCGCTATGACAACAAATACTAAGCATAAAATAAAATAAACGGGGGGCTCCCATACAACAATCGTCATTTTTCGGTGGTTTCAGGTCGGTACAAGTAACGGTAACCGTAAGATACTTAAAATAGCCATAGCCATAGATTATTAAGTTGTATACCTACGAGTATCTACTTTAAAAGCAAATGATTAAATTATTATAAAATAAGTATTTAAGGGGGACTCCCTTTCAACAAACGTGATTTTATTGCAGGGTTTGACACTGAACCCTTCGAATGCGAGTCCGACTCGCTCTTAGCCGGTTTATGGATTTTGTGACATGAGCACTAAGGGCCTGCTCAGACGACAGATTATTCGCGACGAACTTTTTAGCCTGTGAAAATAGAACCTATGGAATTATATGCAGTAACGCACACGACGTGCAAAAAGTCCAGCACACAATTCATACAATCCACGAAGACTTTTTGTGCGTCTCAGACTCGATCGCACAAAAAGTCTGTCGTCTGCGCTGCGCCTAACGATTTGACGTGTCGCTGCACTGCGACACAACATCTGTTTTCTAACGTCCCTGGCTACGAACTTAACTACATCTTCACGTTCTTTTGAAGATAACTTACTGAAAAATGACACGTGGTATTCGTGCAATGTCGTCAGCGATCGTCAACGCAAACTTATGTTTTATCAAAATGGCTCCCGTCATCGCTATCCTTATGTTTTCGCCTTCATCTAAAAAAAGTTTTCATTAATTTCTGTCATCAATAGATTATAAATGTTTTTTACTTCACTTACTTGATTAATAAGATGTCAATACATACACGTACATACATAACGCCTGTTTACCTGAATTAGGTTGACAGAGCACAGGAAACGGTACATATACAAACCATTTCACGTTTTGTAGCCACTTCTAAGATATTTTTTAGGTTTAATTTGGCAGGTGACAGGTTGCCAGATTATCGCCTGAAGCATACCAATACCCATATACCTACTCATAGTTTGCTCTAACGACATCCACGGAATAAATGGAGTTGCGTATTCTAAACCAGACACAGAGATTATAGTGGGAACATTATGAAATGGATATGAAGAAATAAATAACCTGTGTGGTGTCGAGATAGAATAACACCTCTCCGTTTCCTTCCGTGGATGTCGTAAGAGGCGACTAAGGAAATAGGTTAAGGTATATTTAAGGCGACTGGCTAGCAACCTGTCACTATTATACCTGCCAACTCAAAACCTAAAGAAAAATATGCTAGAAGTTTAGTGCCCACGAAACGTGAAATAGTCATGGTTTTGTCTGTAGAGCATTTCGTGTGCTCTGCCTACTCCGTTTAGGAATACAGGCGTGAGATTATGTATGTATGTGTGAAGAAATAAATACAAACATACACAGCTTCACGCGGATGACACCCAGCCACGGGAACATGCCGACCTGACCGAGGATGCCCTCTCGGAACCCGCCGTTCAGGCTCCCGTCGCAGCCCTCCGGCGTCATACACCGCACTGGAACACAAAACAGTACCCTAAGAGCTCGTTCCCACCATGTCGGGTGTCAGGCCGATTTTCCATCGGGTGTCGGCGCCTCTGTTCACACCAGTCGGCTGTCAGTCACGACATTTCTGAATGTGAGTGTATCCTGCCGTTTCGTTCCTAAATTCCCACGCATGGTGAATGGTACGAGTATCTCAATAGAAACAAAGTTTGGGATACTTTTAAAAGAAAGAACGAAAAACCTTTAACACAATTTGATACAGATAAATCATTGTTGTTGATCTAATCTATAAAGCCATAAACAGGTTATATTTTAATACTATGTGTACAATAAAATCGTTCACTTGTACCAAATAACCAAAAAAATAAAAAATAAAAACATTTTGAAATATTTTTGTGACAAATAGAATTGTTTGAAACATAATAAACTTACCCTTAAAAACAAGCAGTAACACAAAATATCCACACCGCAAAATCATAACGCAATCAACACTGGCCCGTATCAATATCTCCGTTCTACTAAACAGGGTATATAAAAGCGTTCAATACTCATTCGTCTTATAATAACAATCTTGTTTATGTTGTGGACAGCCGAAAACATTTTAATAACAAATCGCAAAGTAACAAATGTTGATCACTATGATTAATAGGAATGTTTGAACTGCCTAATTGTATGTTTTTGTTATTAGCAAAGCAAAGATCAGGTTGCAGAGTTGCAATGTTACGTGTAAACATATACACGGTAGTGTGAGATTAACAGTCAAGGAAGATTGAAGAAGAAGAACTATATCTAAATAAGAGCGCCTATAAAGCCAAATCGTAAGTAGAAAATTTCATTTTTAATTTGCGATTTAATTTAAGTTAAAGAGAGTTTGCAGTAGTAAATATCAGTATATTTAGAAATACCAACGTATAATTAGTTTTTTTATACATTGTTTTTTTTTTCTTTTTTTTTCTGAAATTAAGTATTTAAGTTATATATCTACCCTTTATCCGTTACCCGTGTGGTACCGGGTAAGAATAGCACCTCCCGCTTTCTTTCCGTGGGTGTCGTAAGAGGCGACTCTGAGAAAGGGTTAGTGTATTACAGGCGATGGACTAGCAACCTGTCACTATAATATCACGTTTTACCATCTGATTACCCTGAAATTTATAAACGTGGCAATGGATTTTTGAATTCATGTGCTTTGCCTACCCCTCTTGGGAATACGGCCATGAGGATGACTGTGTGTGTGTTATATTTCTTAACGTATCAAGACTATCAAGACATTGCTACACCAAACGTATTATTAAAATAAATTTGATTTGATTATGTACATCTTAAAACCTTGGTTAAACAAGGGTTAGGTAACATTCTATTAAGTTTGGTTGTTATTATGATTATGGATAATATGACTATTATATACTAATATTATAAAGCTGTTTGTTTGTTTGTTTGTTTGAACGCGCTAATCTCAGGAACTACTGGTTCGAATTGATTTTTTTTTGTGTTATTATTTATTGAGGAAGGCTTTAGGCTATACATATAACATCACGCTGTAACTAATAGGAGCTAATAAATATTGGAAAATGTGGAAAAACGGGGGGGAATTAAGCACTATTATTCCTCGTGAACGGAGTCGCGGGCACAGGTAGTAAAAAGAATAAACGTCTATCAAAGTCGCCAGGGTGTTTATAGTAAGAAATAAACACAAAAAAGTTTAACAGACTTAACCAAACGTGAATATAACTATGTCGAAAGTAAGTGTCAAATAAGTCTAAGTCACTTTTGCTCGCATTTTTCATACAAAAATTTATTTAATTCGCGATTTGAATATTTTTTTCCGTGTCAAAATTATTAATGCACCTCAGATCAAATACAAGGTCGGTATTTTTCAGGTCAGGCTAGCAACCAGTCATTATGTACAGGGTGTCCCGTGGCAGATTTTGGATTTGAAATTTGAATATTTTTCCAACAGTTGCGCGTGGGAGCGGGAAAGTGTTACCGTTTGACTTGGCATTTGTGCGGATTGTTTACCCATGGTGCAGTAGTGAACTGGCGTGCACCGCGGTTTCCCAGTTAAAGCGTATTTTAAAGCATAAATTTCTGCGCTGTAGCTCACCGGTCATTTTGTTCTCACTACAATATTTGTCTATTAAGTGATGGACCGAGTGGAATTCTGATTAGGACGTGGGTCCAGAAGTTCCATGCAACACGTCCAACACTAAAAGAGGCCACCTCCAGGTCCCAGCCAAACGTGAAGGACTGATCAAAACATTGGACGTTTTGAAGGCAACGTGCAAAATAGTCCCCGCCATTCCGAGCGTAAGAAAGCGTCAAGTTTGCGGCTGTCAAAAACCAAAATGCACCTTTTTTCAAGCTTGGACATTAAATTCCATCATTTTAAGATCCAATTGGTACATTAATTTTAAACTTAGTCGGCCAGAGAGCGGCAGGAGTTCTCTGGGAACATGTGATGACCCTTCTTCGAGAAAATCTTCCTCGGAAAATCGAATAGCCGGATTAAAGACATTGGCATGGCCATCCAGATCACCAGATCTCACTTCTTTGGTTTTTTTTATCTATGGGGGAAACTTAAAGATAAATTTATACGATAATGACCTGACGAATCTCTTAGAATTAAACGATAATATGACTCGAAAAGTTGACGCTATTTTTCCGTCAGTACTGCAGCGCGTCAATCAGAATGCACTGGAAAAAATCCCCGAGTGATTGCGCAGCGATGGAACACATTTCGACAAAGTACGCTTTAAAAAACAAAATCCGCATGATTCATCTTTCTTTTCATTACAAATACATTTATATTCTCAATTAAAAACATCTTTAAAATTAACTTTGAAATCCAAAATCTGCCACGGGACACCCGGTATGTATGTAACTCTTTATTGTACAAAATAAACACATGACAAAATAACAAGTACAAAACAAAACACAAGTACAAAGCCGAACATAAATAAAGGGATCTCTTCCTGCTGACCTTCAAGCGATTGACAAAACATGTGAAATTAGAGTAGACACACAAAGAAACCCCCGTGTGGTGCCGGGTTAGAATAGCACCTCCCCCTTTCTTCCCGCGGGTGTCGTAAGAGTCGACTCTGGGAAAGGGTTAGTGTATTGTGGGCGATGGGCTAGCAACCTGTCACCGCAATATCACGTTTAATCATCTGGTTACCCTGAATTTGCTAGACGTGGCACTGGATTTTTGAATCCATGTGCTCTGGCTACCCCTCATGGGAATACAGGCGTGAGTATATGTTGTATGTGTACACAATGAAAGTTGAGAAATAATAATTAATTATAATTATAGTTATGGAATAATAGGGAAATTTTGTTCAGGAATGTCTGTCTAACTCTCTGATCTGCAGGTAAACTCTAAGCTTGAGATTACCATCATGACAAGATATAAAGCCCATACAACAATCTCTATCGATCGAAGCGAACCGAACAATATGCCATTTAAGATCTACACGCAAGATCGACCGTTTAAACTGAACTTCTAGTGTGTTCAAAACGATCATGCAGTCGATAACGATTTCGTTGCAAGCTATCGCAAAATTGTATGGAAACTGATTCAGCGCCGCCAGCGGAACGTTTGCACAACTGCCGCGGTCGACAAGTCTCCATACAATTACACTTTAACTTGCAAACGAAATCGTTATCGACTGCATGATCGTTTTAAACTCACTAGACGCTCTGATCGCATGCGCAGATTACAAAGAACTTGGATGGGGACAGGGAAATATTGATTATAGATGATCTACAGGTCAGGACGTGATGTTAAATCCAACTTTTGCCATACATACGCATCCATAACATACGTAAATACACGTCTGCGTCCCCAAACAAGGTAGGAAGGGCACAGGAATCGCTAAATAGAGAAGACCATAACTATTTCACATTTCTTTGTCAAGCAACATAACATAGGTACGTTAATATCACGGCTTTTTTTTTTTTGGTCGGTGGGAAAATGCTTTGCGCATACCGCCACATCTCGGGGACGACATGACGGTTATGTGGGACTCTCCTCGCGGGGGAGGCATGCCCACTAAAAACCCACCGGTGGTTCCTGCCTGCTAGATTAATGTGCGTCGGGGGGTCCCTAGGGATGCACCAGCGGCGCCTTCCGGCCACCCTCAGCGTATGAGCTAGGGCTCTAATTCATTAACGGGGGACTATACGTAGTACCCACCTCAGACGGATGGAGTCAACGGTGTTACCGGCTCGGGTTCCCCATCCCTTGCCGGCCAACTCCACTAGGGAATAAGACGACCAGCGAATCGCCGTCGCCTCACTCCTTGCCGTCTTCGGCGGAGCGGATGCGCTTGAGGGTCGTTTTCACGTATCCGCTCCCCTGCCTCCTTTTGTGAGACGATCGTTTCACAAAAAGAGGCGACCTCCTCGCACTCTCTCTCGCCACGCAACATGGTAACGTAAATATCACGCCTGTGTTCCCAACCGAGGAAGGTTTGCACACAAAAAGCTTCAAAGACAAAAACTACTTCTATTTATTAACCGACTTCAAAAAGGAGGAGGTTCTCAATTCGACCTAATTTTTTTTTTTTTTCATACTAGCTTTTGCCCGCGGCTACGCTCGCGTTAAATTCGGGGTAACACAGAAGAGATCTTGTTAGTTGCCCGCATGCCGATTTATAGCTTTTTACGTTGAAAATTGCGGAATTTTACTATTTTTCCTATAGTCATATTTTAGAAAATTCAAACAAAATCTTTATAAACTGTAGCTTATGTGCTATTCTGACGTATAAGCTACATTACTGTAAAGTTTCATTAAAATCCATTCAGTAGTTTTTGCGTCAAAGAGTAACAAACATCCATACATCCAAACATCCAAACATACTCAGAAACTTTCACATTTATAATATTAGTAGGATATAATATTAGTAGGATTTCGTAGCCATATATTTTTCTAGCTCATTTTCTAAATAAGTGAACGGCCTTTAGCTTGCTAGGAATCATTTTCGTATTCCGTTAGTAGAGCACACGACGCGTGGCATGGACAAAACCGTGACTATTACACGGTTCTTAACAATTTTTAGCAATTTTGGCTTTAAATTTCCAAAAAAAATATGTCATACTACTTACTAACAGGATGCTAGCCTATCGCCTAAAGCATATCTAGTTATCCCCATAGTCCCTTTTTAGACATCCTCGGAGGAATTAGAGATATGTAACCTATTCTAAGACAGACATGGGTCTTTTTTGCACCTCCATTAACCCTTTAGTAAGTAATGACCACTTATTCACCAATAATCGTTATAAGTGAACACTGTAATCACGATTCACTTCCGATAGTTAAGGCAACTTAGGACTCGTTAAGGCGTCATCGGCCATTTAGCTGCACTTTATGTGTGAACTCCGCCCACGAGTTAAGAGGATAGGAGTCGCACCGCATCTCCATACAAACGTAGTCCCCTGTTTTCTTCGTGAATAATGACATTAGAGCAATTTTTTTTTCATTATACTTGTATGTGTTGTGGCTATCCCCTCTGATTTGTTTTTATCGATATTATAAATAAGAAAAAAATAAAAAAAATAGATACAAATTTAATGAAAAAAAAATTTTTGCTCTAATGTCATTATTCACGGAGTAAACAGGGGACTACGTTTGTATGGAGAAGTGGCGCGACTCCTATCCTCTTAAGGGGCCTAGTACGGTCAGGGAATCTGAATGTTTAGGAGGTTGACCGTCTTCATAATTTGTTCGCATTATAGGACAAACTTCACCATGAAGCTCAATATTGAGTATTTATGTCATGCAACTGGCTGGAAATAGTAATAAGACCAATTTTAGAAGTATCTCAATATGCTAAACATTCAATTTCCCTGACTGTTCCTACAGTCACGAATCGGGATTGTTTAGCCACTTACCAATGTTAGTAACTTCGTCGTGTGATACTAATCCAATAGCTAACATCTAGATCTAATCTGTCACATCGGTCATTGATTACATGTCTAAATTTCGCGATATCGCAACACAGTGGAAAGTGGCTCAACAATCCCGGTTAGCGACTGTACTATACTGTCCTCGGCATTTAAAGTGACAAGATGTTGCTGTCCGGTGAGGTGTTGGGATAGAGCACCTCTCTATTTCTTCCGTGGATGTCGTAAGAGGCGTCTGAGGTAATAGGTTCAGGTACATTTAAGGCGAAAGGCAATACTTTCATTCACGGAAGCAAGTTTATGGGGAAAACAAAAAATGCACTGTTCAAACTTGGTTACCTTTGTTTTATCAAAATTTCAAAAAGCTTTAGACAGATTGAGACTTCATAATAAAATCGTACAATTTTGAGTGTAAACTTTTAGGAAGATAGTAAAGATATTAACCGTAGAAAACTTATTTATTTCAATCGAGCCTATAGCTGACGTTTTACCATGTTACAAAGCGTGACATAAGAAAACGAACGTTTGAGCGGCTGCGCGGCGAATAGTTTTGCCTTCCGGGGCTAGGTGGCGTGGCGGCGACGCGGCCACAAACTTATTATATTGTTAATAGCCTGATCAATGGGTAGTTTTGCCTGGAATGATTTCCGGGAGTTTTGAAAATTGGTAATATTATAGATTTTGACGTGCTCTTTCTGAATTTCTACTTTGCCACCTCGTATCTATGCCGCTAACGCCGCCATATTGGAAAAATGGCGCGTAAAATCAGTTTTTTGACAATATCTCCTGTCTGACTCAATTTACAATAAAACTGTGTAGTACAAAATAAAACTAGAGACAATTTCCTACAATTTATGTCTCAGCGTTTATTTCATAAAGTCAATAGTTTTGGTGTACGAGCGCCACAAAGTGTACTCCAACACTACTCAACGAAAAACTCAGCTTGTCTTTTGTCATTCAATAGAGGTTTCGACAGCCGTATCTTATGGAGTTATAAATATCTTAGGGCTAATTCATTAACTATATGTAAGAAACTATCACTTTACCGACTTCAGTGCTCGTATAATGAACGAAATAGGTACTTCTATTTTGCTCGCAAAAAAGCGTGAGACGTATGAAATTTTGCGGCGCTTGCGTCTTTTTTGAGCTAAAGTAGAGACCATTTTACCAAAAACGCGTAAGATGTCTGAAATTCTACGGTGCTTACTGTTTTTTCGAGTCGATAAAGTTTGTATAGGATAACAATATTTTCGATATTTTTAATACTTCATCACCGTATAAAAATTCCCTGAACTTCAACAAACATTTAAAAAAAAGAATTGGCCAAATTGGTCTAGGCGTTGTTGAGTTATGCGCTTACCAACACAATTTGCGAAGTGGACTTTGTGGCGCTCGTACGCCAAAACTATGGACTTTATTAAATAAACACTAAGACATAAATTGTAGACAATTGCCTCTAGTTTTATTTTGTAATACACTGTTTTATCGTAAAATTAGTCAGACAGGAGATATTGTCAAAAAACTGATTTTACGCGCCATTTTTCCAATATGGTGGCGTTAGCGGCAAAGATACGAGGTGGCAAAGTTGAAATTCAGAAAGAGCACATCAAAATCTATAAATTCACCAATTTTCAAAACTCCCGGAAATCTTTCCAGGTAACCCCTTTAATTCGTTTCTATTGACTGGATCATAAAGGGATATTCACAAAAATGTATTAACACAAAAAAAGACAAACTATTACAAACTGTTATAAATATCCCACTCTGGGCAAAGGCCTCCAGTTTCTTCCACCACTCTTCTCTATCTTGAGCATGCACCTGCCAATCGTCCTGAAAGTTATTCAGGTCGTCCCGTCACCTCCTCTTGGGTCTGCCCCTGCTCCTTTGGCCATCCCTCGGAACCCATTCGGCAACGATTCCTGCCCATAAAAAAAATACAATCAACAATCTATAAATAAAAAAGTTGTTCCAAATCACTGCCAGGCGGCAGTGTGCCTAGAAGACTGGCAGCATTGCCACGCTGAATGGCGATGCCAATCCTCTGGGCAGAGAACGAGCCTGCCCTCTGGTCCCCTGACGTGCTCACGAACTTAGAGGCTATAGCCCGGAACAATTCGTGGGCCCCTGGTCCCCAAGTCCCTAGAGTTTCAACCCCAAACGGCTCAAATATTGTTTAATCGTGCCAGGTGCGGAACCCAATCCACAGCTGTTGAAATACACGATCAGGCGGGAGTCGAAGAAATATGAATAAAAATAACACTCACCAATTTCCAGCGGATGCAGCGGCGAAGTATGCTAGTTGGAGACACTATGCGTAAATGTTTGTATGTGTAAAATGTATCGCACCTTGAAAATCAAAACGTCATTATACAAAAAACGCATTTTTTCACTAGAAGGGTTTAAAAATCTGAAAAATAATGGTATTTTTTCTAATTAGGGTAGATATTTCTACTGGATTAGCTCTTTATTCATGCCAATTGTCTATCTAATATAAATAATGTTATTTCTTTATCTTAATTACATCAAAATTTCGTATTTAAAAAATATAGTGTCACTCTTCCGTTTATTTTCTCTTAATGCCACTTTTCTACTTTCAATTTACACTTATTTTAGATACATTTTACGGAAAAGTGACAGTACCGTTTTCTTTTTGAGATAAATTGTTAGTAATTTATCGTTATTCGAGTCAAAAACTAGAATAAATTCATCATTTCGAAACTCAAAGAACATTATTTTCAGGCTTGCCTATAATAAGCATAATTTTTCGTGCAAAAGTATGAAGAACGTCATTAAATCTGAACGTAAGCAGGAAAAATGCAAAAGTTACGTGAAATAAATATTTTTTCAAACAGATTACAGAAATAACTATTTTAAACATGCAATAAACTTATTTATACTTATATCCGTATCCATATCCCTATCATAATCATTCCTATGTCCGTATCCGTATCTAATCCGTATCCGAAATTTCATATCCATAAAATCCCTGATTTAGGAATACAGGGATGATGTATGTGTTATGTGTACTTTATAGTGCGTATGATAGTCTATTCTATAGTCTTAGGCTAAGCATTAAGGAAATTATCTCAGAGTAGGTATACGCCGAGCAAACCAAGTAAGGTTAGCACACTGCGCGATGGATTAACAAATACTTGCATAGCCATGGGCGTAACAATTACTTAAAGTAAGTGTACACACCACAAACAGCTATCGATGTGTCTATTTCCGGTTTTTAAAGACAGTAATAAACAAATAAATAAAGGAGATCTTGTCAAAAAACTGCTTTTACGCGACATTTTTCCAATATGGCGGCGTTAGCGGCAAAGATACGAGGTGGCAAAGTTGAAATTCAGAAAGAGCACGTCAAAATCTATAATACATATTACCAATTTTCAAAACTCCCGGAAAACTGTCCAGGTAACCCCTTTATGTACTTCGCCTGTAATTACTGTATTTATGTGGCCATCGTTAAAAGAAACTGATATATTAAAGCCTTTCTCATGTGGCTTACTTAGGTACTCAAAACTGACGGAACTGATTGGAAACGTCTCGAAACACAAGCTGATACCTACTTACCTTTCTGCAACCAACGGCAGTTTAAAAGACATCCATTTACCGTTTAGAGTCCAATTTAAAGAAACGTCCACTAAACAGATGTAGGTAATAAATAACTTTTCTTTTGTTGCACCATAATTGCACTCAAAAAAGTTCACAGACACTTGTCCAAAACGGACAGCTCCAACTGGTCCGAGACATCGTGTCATGTGTGCGTTGCTCGAGCTCACTGTGGACGGAGATTGATTTCGGTACGGTGACTGTTTTGTGCTTAGTGTTATTGTGTCGGCGAGGAGGGGTTAGGCTTGTGTCCTGGGTTAAAAAAAGTAATTCCAATTAGTCCGTTCGTTAGATCATGGAAAAATATTCGTTTATCAAATGATTAAGCATTGACGAAGTTATTGATCATCAAACTTCCGGAGTGAGGGCTTGCGACGTCACGGCTCGGTAAAAATTGTACCGAGGCGTGACGTCACGCGAAACTTTTAAGCACTGTATTATCGTCATTTTTCATTTGTCTAATAAAAGAAAAAATATGCGTACAAAATTTTTTGGTTATCTATCTCACGGACTAAATAGTTTTCTTTTGTTTGTAATAAAATGCGAGTGGTTCAGGATCTGGTACTGATAAAAATCGAGTGCGGATAGTTCGAAGAATTATGAATTTATGAATGATGAATGTGACTCCCACGGACGCTAATGTAGCTGGAACATCTATGTAGTAATTGAAAAATAACAAAAACTAAAAATACTATTTCCTGAATCCCGCGTAGATACTTAGAATACAATGCATGTGACATTTGATACTTTGCTTTCGTAAATCATTTGAATCTAGAAAAACTCTATGACGCGTTTAATTTTTAAGTTTGCGTTTTTATCTTTGAGGTACAGCCATGTTGAGGGTTTTAGGGTTCCGTACCTCTATTGGAAAATAGGAAATAGGAACTCTTGTAAGATAATTTTGTGGATTTGGCTCCTGAGACTTGGCAATATAACCAGGAAATCAGCACTCGAACGTTGATGTAATAGCAAAGAAATACACGCAAGAAAGTTTGTAAAAGTGAACTAATTAACTACTTCATTTAGAAAAAATAAAAAGCTCTCTTTATGACGCCGCATTCCAAGGTTCCCTCACCAGGCCTTCCCATCTTTGAAAGACCTATGATATCCCAGATGGCAGGTTGACTTAGACGTATTTCTCGGCGACTGGCCCCAGACCACTCAGGATCGGGAGGAATGGAGGACATGGGGGGAGGCCTTTGCCCATCTGTGGGATACCGATCCAGTCTAGAAAAGTTTATTTATTGCTTTACAAATGACATAAGGAAGGGCTCTAGTCAGCGTAAATTGTGCCGGCTGTTTTAGAACCTAACGGTCTGCCTAGAGACGATGGCTAGAGGCCCGATGGAATGACATAGGTTCTTTGACGAATGGGTCGCCCCTTAGTGTGGGATGCCACTTGTGTGGACACCCTTGCACCGACCCATTTTCCAAGGACCCAGAACAGTGCTGGCACTGCCGCGGACTCGGCAGAAGACTTCAAACGCCGAAAATATAGCGCCCTCGGTGGCAGTTATTTGATTGAGGCGTTTGGAGTCGAAATGCTGGGGCCTTGGGGGCCTAATGCGCGCCGCATATTCAAAGAGCTTTCGGCGCGCCTCATAGAGGCCTCCCGTGACCAGAGGGCTGGCCATTATTTCGCCCAGCGAATCAGCATTGCCATACAACGTGGCAGCCTTCTGGGCGCCCTCCCTATTGGCGGCGATTTGGGAGATTTTTTTTATTTTCAATTTTAGTTTTAGAATTATTTTAGTTCTGTTTGTTTTTATTATAAGTTGTATTGTTAAGAGCGTGCACACAAAATTCGGTGATTTTGGTGTTTTTCCAATGCTTTAGAAAGCTATAAATCCTTAAGTTTTTAAAGAAAAACTACTGTAACATATAAATAAACTCTTTTTCTAGGGATTAACGGAAAAAAATATTTTATTAGCAACACAGATTTCTTTTACTTAGCCAATTTGTTGAAGGGTTTTCACAAAAATACGCGTCAGAGCTGTCTTTCACTTGAAAATTTGCCATTAAAATTTACCATAAACGATATAAACTTGTTATTATCTGATAGACAATATAGTCTACTGGGGATTAACGGATTAACATGAATCAAATTATTGGTTTTTATTATTCAAATATCATTTTACATAATTTGAAAGTTGAACCATTACTTTATTTTTTTTCTCATTGATTTTAATGTAATTACAAATGAAACAATTTTATTGTAAATTTACAGAATATGTTTAGTCTAACCATATTTTTTTCATGGCTAAATATGAGTTAATTTACATTTCACGATTTTTTAAACATTGGTCCAAAACCACTAAGGTCAGGTGGGGGAAGAGAAACGCAGGGATAAGAGGGCTCTACAGACCATAATCACTCATAACTCGACGAGTTATGGTCTGTGGTGCCTCTTACCACTGCCCTGCCCCTGAATTTCTCTTCTCCCACCTGATCTTATATTACGTTCGTAAAAAATGTGTGCGCCCTCTTATTCCTCAGTCTAGATACCTATATATGTCGCCGCGAGTAGTATGCAGCCTCAAGCAAGAGATCTTGCAGCCACCACGAGGTCTGATCTGTCTTCTGTTCCTCTCCCTCGAGACAACGTTTGAATTTAATTGAATTTAAGCAGTTCGCATTCCTTACCAGGATCGATTGGTTGGACACCGCTGCAGGTGGTTCTTGACACCACACTACTGCCTGTGTGCGTGCGTTTGTGTGCGTGCATGTTTGTGTGTGTATGTTTGTCTGTGTGCTGGGTTGAAAATAATTGTACCCAGTACTTATTAAAACTTACAGATAGTATGGTACGGAACACTTCTTTTCATAGTTTCCATGGCATTGAGTATTTTTTTAATACTTTCGAGGATCAAAGGTCGTGGAACTGTCTGCTTATAGTTAAGTATTATAATTTTGTGCAAATTTGGTTTTTGCTGTAAGTATTGTATTGGTTTAAGTTTTAACACCTTCCCTGCGTCGCCATAAAAGTTTACGAATTATTGTAGTTACTTGTTCATTTTTTTCCTTAAAAAAAAGAGGAGGTTATCAATTCGACCAATTTTTTTTTATGTACTATGTTACTCGATATCGCCGAGACCCATAAACCGATTTTCAATTTTCTTTTTTTTAATTTTCTAAACTTCCGGAAAACTTTCCAGGCAGAACTAGCAAGCTACTGTAGTATACAGTAAAGAGAATACTTTCAAGAAATTACAAAATTTTTGTTTTAAATGATTTTAATATAAGTACTTTTTTTGGTCGAGTACATGGAAAATTACGTAACTTTAGGGGCAGCGCAGACGACAGACTTTTTGTGTGATCGAGTCTGCGGCGCACAAAAAGTCTGCGTGTATTGTACGTTGTGCGCCGGACTTTTTGCGTGTCGTGTGAGTTACTGAACCTATACAATTCCATTGGTTCTATTTTTACAGACTAAAAAGTCCGTCGCGGTTAGTCTGTCATCTGCGCAGGGCTTTAAGCTTTCACACTCCAACTTGCTAGTGTGAGCGTAAACTACAGTCGATACGGTAATTTACGTCAGCGTATGTCAAATTTGTTGCTCATGTTACCGATATTCTATGGCAATGGGCAGAACAAGTTATTCGGTAGCATTCTGATTTTGATAGGTAATTTAGCATCGAACTCATACTAGCGATCAGTAGTTCAGCAAGTGACCGCTAGTGGCGCTGTTTGTTTCTCCATACAAATGATTTACGCAGACGCTAGCGAATACGGTCACTGGCAGCTCATGGTAAAGTTAACATACATATTGGGTCAGGATGGTTAGGAGGGGTAGGCAGAGCACATGAATTCAAAAATCCAGTGCCACGTTCAGCAAATTCAGGGTAACCAGATGCCTACCCCTCCTGGGAATACAGGCGTGAGAATATGTGTGAAATATGATGGTTAGGATGACCTTGATCTCTCATATAGACACAGATAATCAACAATATAGTCACTATACAAGTTTAATTATCTACTGCTTTAAAACAATAATCTCTCTTAAAACTACTATAGTCACTAACGAGTGAATAACGATTCACTATCACTACAACACTGCACAAAACCATGGGAAACTATCAAAACGGGAGACAGTTCCTCTGCGCCCGCCGCCCGCGCCCTTGTGACATCCGCCTTGAATTGAAGGAAGCCTTCAACCAGACTGCCACGTGCACCCTGGGACGCTTCACGAGAGACTGCCGAGGCAACACAAAGCCATTTGTGTTGCCTGCGTTTTGAAGTACCCCATTAATTGATGGCCATCCGACGACATACATATAAATAATAGGTGTTAAGTGTTTTGTACGCCATGACAGGGCATCAATTTTATTAGTCTTAAATTAAATTGCTACGCCCCAACAGGGCATTTAACTTTTTTGTAATACCTACTTTATTGTAAAAAAATCGATAAAAAATTTAATACTTTGTTTCGCACCAACAAACTACAGTATAGGCTATAGCCATTCAACGCGGGAATGCTGCCTGCGTGATGGGAACCCTACCCAAGGGCACAATATAAGATTGTTTTGTTTAGTTTTAGTTTCATTTCAAACTATTGTTGTATTTAGTGCAGTAGCTACTTTAGTTTTATTTTAAACTAGCTTTCCGCCCGCGGCTCCGCTCGCGTGGAACTCGGTTATATTGCGGTATAAAGCCCAACTATAAGAAAACTTCTCGTTTCAAACGACACACGGCGCCATCGATCTATCATCTATCGATCGGTTATCGATTGATATCGATCTCTCATCGATCGATATCGATCTATCAAGCAAACTATATTTTTGTTTTCCCTTGGGAACATCAATTTTTTCCGGGATAAAAAGTAGCCTATGTCACTCTCCGTGCCCTAAACTATCTCTACCTAAAAAATCACGTCAATCCATCGCTCCTTTTAGCCGTGAAAGACGGACAAACAAACAAACAAACAAACACACTTTCACATTTATATATTGGTACGGATGTTTAATATTACTTGTCCTGTTTTGTTATCCTGTTTTATAATAAACTTTTCAAAGAAACTACAATATCTTCAGATTTATGATAATCAATGGCGTAACGCACGGGTTGACAATGGTGTTGATTTACTATTTAAATATGGACATATTACTCGGTCTCTTCACACACACGTCGGTCTCGAGCGACGGAAAGGTAGTTATTTAACATATATTTTTATTTATTTACTAGCTTTTGCCCGCGGCTTCGCACGCGTTAAATTCGGGCTAACAAAGAAGAGATTTCGGAATTATTAGTAGGACAATTAAATTTAAACTGAAAAATCTTTCTGGACGCGTAACTCTTAACCAAAAAAGAATCTGCCAGCACCTAACCTTAAGGCTGGTTTTCACTTTGATTAGTGCGAGTGCGAGTGATTAGTGCAGGTGATTAGTGCCTAGGTGTGAACGGCGACTGATGAGTGCGAGTGATTAGTGCAAGTGAATAGAAGCGTGTTCTATTTTTTTGCGAGTGGACTGCGAGTAGCCACTCCCCGCGCGCCCTCCCTTTCCCCTCACTCGCAACATGCCTGCTACTAAACACGTCGGGACAGGACTCATGAGTGTTTAGTGTTTAGATAATAATATGTTAAATTTGAAAATAAACCTACTTTAATAGAATTTCTTATATACCTATACATACATACATACATACATATAATCACGCCTATGTTCCCAAATGGAGTAGGCAGAGCACACAAAAAGTGAAATACACATAACCATGATTATGACTATTTTACGCTTCGCAGCCACTTCTAGCATCATTTTGGGTTTAAAAAAGATGTAAGAGGTAGTATAATAGTGACAGGTTGCTAGCCTGTCGCCTAAAGAATACATACATACAATCACGCCTGTGTTCCCAAGCGGGGTGGGCAGAGCACACAAAACGCTATATAGACACAACGAAAACTAAACCTAAAGAATACCTAAACCCATTTCCTTAATCGCCTCTTACGACATCCACAGAAGAAATGGAGAGGTGCTATTCTAGACCCGACACCACTTTTAATATTACCTAAGTGAAAACCAGCCTCAATTGCAAGTTCATCGTCAAGATGGTCGTCCATACTTTCTGGTCGACAGCCATCTACTAAGCAGAGTCTGGACACTACTCGCACTACACACCTGCACTCGCACTAATCACTTGCACTCGCAGTGAATAGGGAATGGATGATTTTTTTAGATACGCTTGATTTATTTTTCTAATGATAGGAATAACCTTCCTTAATCACGGGACAAAGTATTAGATTTTTCCGATGCGCGATGTATTTTATAAAAATAAAAACATTTTACCCGGTCGCGTTTTGGGCTACTCACGCCTGATAAGATATATTTCACAAGTCCGGTTCTTTAAAAAAAAAAAACAGCTATTTGTGTCTGTGGTACACCCACAATGTCATTTGAAACGACATTGACAGATATGAAAATCGTTTTTTCGTGCTTGTGTTTCTTTGTATTTCGCGACTGTTTTATTCACCTGGATCTATTATTACGCTTGCCGACCACAACTACGATCTCTGCTTTTCAACCACGGATCTCATCGTGCTAGCTCATACGACAACTGAAATTTTAAATCGGTTACCGTGGACCGTAACCGTGGACCGTACTTTTGCGAGAGCAAACTCATCAAATTTGCCTAGAATGGACGCATATTTGCATTTGGAGTTTATGAAGAACAGTTGTTATTGTTATTCTAAGCATCTTGATAAAATAAAACACCATAACATAATTAAAAGTCTTTTACTAGTGACTAACTCGTCCAGATATTTCATGAGTTTATTGTTTATTACTGAAAAGGGTTTCAACACTTTCAACATTTGGCACTACCTCACTCTTCTTACATGCCCGACATGTATCTGTAAACTTGCTATGACTTCTCTCTTTATGATCTCCGTTTCGCAGTTTCATTAAGGCCAGTCTTGGAACACGTTGGTACAAAATACGACTTGGGGTTTTCTATATCGTTGAATGCCTGAGTATGTAAATATACCCGTCAATGTCAGTTTCAAATGACATTGTGGGTGTACCACAGATACAAATACCTGTTTTTTTTTTTTAAAGAACCGGACTTGTGAAATATATCTTATCAGGCGTGACTAGCCCAAAACGCGACCGGGTAAAATGTTTTTATTTTTATAAAATACATCGCGCATCGGAAAAATCTAATACTTTGTCCCGTGATTAAGGAAGGTTATTCCTATCATTAAAAAATAATCAAGCATATCTAAAAAAATCATCCATTCCCTATTGGACACTACTCGCACTATACACCTGCACTCGCACTAATCACCTGCACTCGCATTGAATTGGACACTACTCGCACTACACACCTGCACTCGCACTAATCACTCGCACTCGCACTAATCAAAGTGAAAACCAGCCTTTAGCTTAAATTACTTTACATACAATGCGTTTTTAACAAATCGCTAGCACCTTGAAAATTCGCAAAACAAACAACCATCAACGACGTCTGCCCTCACGCGTCTGCCCGCGTTCGGGTCGCGCACTCAGCGACGCGTGGCGTGGCGTCATCCCGCGCATGCGCGCCGCGCACCACGCTCGCCCGCGCCCTGCACTGCAACTTCAACGGTTTTGACAGCGGACGTCAAAGCTTGCATAGGGTAGATTTTACCCGACTTACTTGAGAATTATCGTCGTGTATTGGATAATTTACAGAATATCTTTACAATTTGTAGCCTATGTGTTATTCTGATGTATAAGCTACATTATTATAAAGTGTCATTAAAATCCATTCAGTAGTTTTTGCGTGAAGGAGTAACAAACATCCATCCATTCATACATCCATCCATCCATACATCCATCCATCCATACTCACAAACTTTCACGTTTATAATATTAGTAAGATTCAAAAAATAATATTTTTTGTGTCTTAAATTTGTAAGTAAAGTTAATTTTCCGTACAGATTTTGATACAGGATTTTTTTGCTGACTGCACTTGATCCAAATGATGATTGATGATGATTGAATTATGCGTTAGACAGGGAAGTGTCGCGTCACCTTGGCTGTTCAACCTATTCATGGATACGTGTCTGAATGATTTGAAAAGTTATGACCGTGGACTAAAAATGAGGGAGTTGACCATCAGATGCCTTCTATACGCCGACGACCAAGTACTGGTCACGTCTTCGGAGGAGGAGTTGCAGAGGATGGTTAGCATTTTATGTGATGCATTAGAAAGGAAAGGTATGAAAGTTAATGAAAGCAAAAAGAAAGTTATGGTGTTTGAAAAAGATGATTGCGGGACAAAATATGAGATAACGCGGCCACAGTTCTTTATCAGCAAGCTACTTCCTGGGACAGGAATCCATCACACGCGTTGATACCATCAGGGACCTGGGTGTTATTTTCGACGCTCGTCTCAACTTTCATACTCATATGAAGACCCTAGAGTATGATTGCTTCCGAAGGTTGGGATTTGTTATCCGTAATGCCCGGGATTTTGTTAGCCCCCAGGCAATTAAGCTTCTAACTCTATACTGCTTTGGTTAGGAGCAAACTTGAAGCAGTGTCTATCGTGTGGAACCCTCACGAAGCCTCTTACGCCTTGCTTCTTGAGAAAATCCAAAAGGCGTTTCTGCGATTTTTATACAAGAAAAGTTATGGGTACTATCCATTCCTTTATCCTACTAAGTTTTTACTGTGGACTTTGGGATTCAACTCACTTGAAGCAAGGCGTAATTACGGGCTCTTGATCAGCGTGTGTCAGATATTGCGTGGAGGGTCTGACTGCCCGGAGTTGGTAGCGCAAGTGGTGCGCCTGTTCGCGCCCCCGCTGTCTCAAGCTAGGTTCAATTTTCGCCACCGAAGCCGTGATTTGCTAGCAGTTCCAAAGGCGCGCACGGTGTCCCGCAAAAATTCACCGCTTATTCGTGCCCTACTAAGTCTTAATGAGTTTCTTGCATCAGCACCTGCCAGTGATGTATTTGCAAGTAGCTGGAAGTCTCTTTGTAGTGAGTGCATGAAGTTCTGCGAGGTGAAGGATGACCGTCCGTCTTCAATTAATTATTTGTAGGCCTTCCTTTGTTTACGTTTATATTTTTTCGTTTTTTTTTCCTCTTGTTTTTGTTGCTTCATTGTATAAATTTCACAGTGCTTTGGTATTGTTACTGTTATGCTGTGTGATTACTTGAAATAAATAAAATAAATAAAATAAGCAAAAGAGTTTGTATACCAGGGATCGGCGTTTACGAAAGACGATAAGTGTGAAAGTGATATACACCGTGGTCCACGGGCGTAGCCAGGATTTAGTTTCGGGGGGGGGTTG
>BHDV01025342.1:2840-21898 GCA_005406045.1 Adoxophyes honmai
CCCCCCCCCCCCCCGAAAAGTTCAGGCTCCCATACAACAATCGTGTTTTTTTTTGTGTCCGACTCGCACTTGGCCGATTTTTTTTCGTCAACCACCCCCCGAAACTAAATCCTGGCTACGCCCGTGTCCCGAAGTTATTATCAATCGCACCACGTGGCTCTTCTGTTGTTGCCAAGAACGTTCAAGGAGACTGTACTGAGACTAGTTACATCAGTCTATACATTCCCTAACTATCTGATCCACTAACTTTTACTAAAGGAACGTTCCTCAAGCTCCAGTGCTTTATTGTTGACAAGGATTATACGCTTCATAAGAAAGCAGTAAAAGGCAACACATAAAATGTATTTATTTTATTGGCGGTAAATTCAAGAGACGCCACGAATCGTGCTCGTGGAACGAGAATACTGCGGACTATTTGGTTTTGGTTCATTGAAACGAAATGGTTACTTTAAAATGAAGTAGGTCGAATAACATTGTTTACGTTGGAGCCGATGCAAATTGTTTCTGTACATTTTAGTTACTGTTCTGTTTAATGAACCAACGCAAACATTATCGCGTTTGCTTTTAAAACGATTATAATACTTACTAAATATTTTTAGTGTATACCTAGAATCAATTATTTAATTTTAATAAAAAAAAAGTAAACTGGTTAAATAGTTAACCAATTGCTAAATTAGTAGATTAATTAATTACTCGAAGAAACTACTTCCGTCCATACAAACGTTTATTTAACATGATCCCGTCTGACAAAACAAAACCATTATCTTGATTGTGATAATAAACCGGGACGCCAACAAATAAGAAAAATAATCTCGCAGTAATATCGCTTCGGTAACGATATGACACATTCTATGGGACTGTAAAAACTGCGCAAACGGCTGGCCCAACACGCCTCGACATTTGCCTCTGCGAATATATATGCGTCTGACCTCATTCAATATCCTTTTTCCAAGCGAACAGTTTTATCGTCTTTGTTATTTCCACCCAATGAACACTAACCCCTTGAAAGGAATGATTGTGACGTGCACACAAAAAACTTTCTACTCCTTAAGCTCGTAAATTCTTCACGAATAAAGTCCGACAGCTGTTTAATTTACTTAAACATTAATTTGTTTAACGAAAACCGGTAACTTGGGAATTTACTTCATTGTAGGAATGTGTTAGGTACAAAGTTTGTAAATGGACGACATCGCAACGGCTGACTCTATCTCAGCGCATTTCAAAGTATTCATTGACATTTTCATTCTTAAGGCCGGCGCTGACTGCCGGCATGGCACGGAACGGCACGGCAAGTTATGCCGCAGCATCCTGTAAAATAACCCGTGGAATGCTTCGGCATGCTGTGACATGCCGCGGCATCGTTGTATCAAAATAAAGTAACATGAATTCTAAACTCATAGTAATAAGATTTAAAATAGTTATATCAGTAACAAATCCTTTGCCATGACCTGCCGTGCCATGCCGGCAGTCAGCGCCGGCCCTTAATGGTGGTGTGGTATTGTCAGGTTATCAGTAGTTACGGTATCGAAGAGTAAATTCCTAATTAATTTTCAGGTGCTGGGTAGTAGGTAGATAGATCATCACACCTGTATTCTCAAATCGGATTAGTAGAGCGCACGAAATGCTACATAGACAAAACCGTCGCCGCTTCACGTCCCCTTTCAGCAATTTTTTTTATAATAGTGCGGTTGCTAGCCTGTCGCCTAAAGTATACCTTAACCTAAAAGTTCAAGTAAAACCATCTTAACGTAAAGTAGTAAGTAGTATCTTAACGTAAAAGTCCTTAGTCGAATTTTACGACATCCAAGAATGAAAGAGAGATGTCATTCTAAACCCGAAACCACACGCCATACAACAGCACTGCGGGAAGGATAGGTGAAGTTAAAGCGATATTTAAGTACTGTATCAAAATATATTTTTTTTATTTCGTACAAAAGTAATAATTACCATTATCATCCAACCTTTGCATTAGGTACGTTTAAAGAATTTGATTTCTGAACCACCATTTAACCAATTCTCATTAAACGTCATCGTTACACCGCGGTAATTAACAATGAAAGTCCCAATGACCCTTCTATGGAAAAGGTTCTATTGTAGCTCTTGAATAATAATAGTCTGACCATACTATCTGTAGTAAAAGGTCAAGTTATTACATAACTTTAGAACTAATTAACAACATGCAAATTATTAATTCTCTGTGATTAGAGAATGCATTAGGTACATTTTGTATAGTAGTACTGTCATTACGTAGGAATTAATGGCAAAGAAATGCAAATGAACCGAGAAAGCTGAATTTTTGAACGTAGGGAATGCCCAAAAAATCTTAACTTGAAATTGTCGACCACTATGTCACATTTTGTGGTCACTTTCCGCATATTTTTAGGTTTCAAGTTGAAAGGTACAATAGAGGCAGGTTGCTAGCCAATCGCCTAAAATATACCTCTTACGACATCTACGGAGAAATGGAGGGATATAATTGACGGATTTTATGACTATCATCGCTTAAAAACCGTTTTCTGGTGTTTGCTTTAAACTAGGACGAATACATACTTCTAGCTTGGAATATGTCGTGAAAGATATCAGATCTAACTCGGCAAAATATTAACAAGCAAGATCACGTATATGTATAAATATAATAATACAAAGCATATTATGTCGTAATAAATGAGAATCGAATGAGCTGCGATAGCACAAACGTGATCAGATTCCTGATGGCAAATTTGAGCCTAATCGACGCCGCTTCCTCGAGCGATGGTATTACGCAATATCGCTGCAACATAAAAAAGAACATGCGAAGTGTAGAATTTGACTTGCTTACTTAGCTGGAACCAATGGTTGTTTATCGACTCATTAGACCAGTGTTTTTCAACCTTTTCCCTGGTTATTATAGTAGGTAAAACCCTGATTCTCTGGTACTTCGATTAAGAATTACAAAAATGTATGATTGGAACAACAACTAAGTCACACTAGTTGATATTTTATTTTATTATCTTTATTTAATCTTGAAAGCCCTCGTGGCCCCCTTGCAGAAGTTTTACCATCCCAGGAGGTTGCGACGCCCAAGTTGAAAAATACTACTTTAGACATAATCATTAAATGGAATGTAGCCACGATCACTGATAGTCATGTTGTTCGACTATTTACCTTCTCGCTTTGTTCAGCGAATCTCTAGTTACGGTATCAATTCGTGGAGGCCACAGCCCCAGAGAGTCTCTTATCACAAAGCTCTTTGTAAAAGTTTCCCGGGACTACGTGCGTGCCCAGATAATCGGAATAAAGCATGGACTGGAAACCATCCTGCTGCGCCAGGGAGCCTCTAGGCACGCTTCCAGCTGGCAATGATTGAGCACACCAGTTTTATTTATCTCAACTACGTAGCTAAAGTTCGATTTTCAGTATTCGTATTTCAAAATTGTAACTCTGTTTACAAATAACCGCTTCAAACGCCGCGTGTCGGTAAGAGCTTGAGTGCATTTCTTATGTTTGAGTTATTTTGTAGGCGACTGCTCACTTTGTACGTACTTATGGCAGGCACCGAGATTTCGCCAAGTTGTTTGGAACTTGAAGAGTACACAATTTATTGCCATCACTTCGCCCCACTTTAGATTTACTTCATGAAAATTTGTTTGAGCTTGACTGCTTTCAGATGTGTTAGCGATTTTGTATTCACGCCGCATTCGATCGGGTAGGATATATTTCATCTGCGAGACGCAGTAAAGGATACATTATTACCTACCTGCTTGTGATACAAAAAATTGTGCAAGTCTGTTATTTTTCAAATTATGTTGATGACATAAAAAAATCACATCCGAGTTTTGCGACGTCTTAAATGCGAGAAAATATCTCATATAAATGTATTTTCCACTCATTCGAATGCTTCGGCAGGGGCTATAAAATTGCCATAACGAGCTACAAAAACGTAAATCGGTTGCATTTTCGCCATAAATCATCTTACTGCAATATCTCTACTCCGAGCGAACGTTCCCGCAAGCAATGCCGCTGTTAAACCACACAATTATAAAACGACGTACGAAATGAACGCATCTAAAGGTTTGGTTTCACGAGCGGCCATAGTTTTTAGCAATAACATTTTGTTTTAAAAATAACAATAGCGATTGTATTTTATCAGCAGCGTTAAGTTACTTTCGATTTGTCTAAGTCAAGCTTGTTTGATCACAATAATGATATTTAAGTGTATAAATAAGATACAAGTAACTGGTACAAATATCTAATATGCCTGAAAGTTAATTTGTGACAGACAATAAGTGATGTCATGACTCATGACACCTTCAAATGACAACTGAAGTGCATCCAGGTGATTAAATTTGATATTTAATAGCGCCAGAAATGTTACAAGCAAACGGTTTTAAAATATCGAATGCCAATGCAATCTGCCGCTGCCGCGGAAACGCGTAGGGTAAACGTCGTATAAATAACATTTTACGACATATTAAATCCCGCTGAACGTTAAATATGCCATTTTCATGTTTGAAGCACTGCCAGCAAGAAAAAACGAAGTTTTCAGAACGCGGGTACTTGCAGTACCTATTCAACAATAAGTAGGTGCCTACGTGTTAGGATAATTTACCTAATTGTAACATTAGCAAAGTGTACCACCCCCGTGTTTCAAGTTACACCCACGCATCTGATTTTGTGTTGGTGTAAATTGTTCAAAGACCAAGTAAATTGATAATGTTTGACTAATCCAACCGCGCATATTCGCATACTTGGTAATTTGATTTCATTTCAGTTATGTCGAGTGTGGGTTAGAAAATGGAAACCTAGTAGTGGTTTTCACAGGTGACAGTGGTAGCAGTTTGAACAGAACAAATTCATTAATGTGTGTATGTACACTTCTGCGTGAGAACGCCTGGATAAGCGAAATATAAGAGAAGTGATCCCGTCGAGCCATCATGCAAATACGATGCGCCGTACGCACCTATAAAAACGGTCATTATGACGTCATCACGGTAACACATGACTAGCATATGCACGCCTATATAATGTAATAGATACTTTCCTTTCGCAAGGGGTCTGAAATCCCTTTTTCATACATCGTAAACGGGGCATTTTAGCATTAACCTTCAGGAATACCGCTTAAGCATCCCACTTCGAATCAAAAATACTTAAAGATGCTTTCATCGTAAGAGTTTTACGATACTGCAATTTTATCATTATAAACCAACTTCTATATTGCGTAAACGAGTATGTATATGATAAACATTTTACTGCAAATTGCTTTATGAAATAAAGAACCCTTTTATGGCTAAGCGTTGGAACATATCTGGCTTATAAATGTACGAAGTTTAGTTTTGATTTTATGTTCTGGTAAAGCTAAGTGTATCTTCAGCCATTATCGAATCCTGTTATCGGCTGAAGCAACGTAATAGCGAGCGACGAAATCAAACACCCATTCAGCGGGCGCTTGCTGCCCGGTGACACTGCTCCAGTTTAATCTAAAAGTACTCTAAGGTCAGGGATTAAAATCTAAAATTTGTACTCTTCGTAGACACGAAAATGGCCCTTTAAAAATAATGTAGAATTTAGTTTTGTAATTTTAGACACATGACAGAAAAGTATTTATTAATATGATAACGAGCAAAAACTGCGAATATTTCCATTTTGATTATGTTTTCATTGAAAACCCTGTTAATTTATTCAAACCCAGTCTGGCAACACTGTTCACAGGTACGTTTTCAGATATAGCAAGCTTTTATTTTTGCCTGCGTCATCGGTATGGAAAAGATGAAAATCCGGGAAAAGCCTTCAGGGGCGCCGGCATTAGCATATTTATTAGTATCATCCGCGCCGAGTCCGCCGCGCGACGGATTTGTTATCAATACTGACTTACGTAGCATCACAATAAATTTAATATTATCTAAAGTAATTATTGGTAATACTACTTTGCGTCGCTTCGTTATACATCCCCGCTTCTGCGGTCCGTTGGCCTATTTTGCAATTACATTTTTAATTTAACAGAGTCAACTTTTTAGCTGTGAACTCACAGTTCTCAACAGAGTCCAATGTTAGACGGTGTTTCCACCTAGGATGTGTGAATAGTGGATCACGTCATTTATCTATTCTGTTCCTGTATCCTGAGGGCAACACTTTTATAATTTGTCTATTTGTAATTTACCTATCAAGAACTAACGATTTTTTTAAATTACCTTATTACGTCTGCCTTAGTAACATGGGAAGATTCCCAGGACTCGCAGTCAGGACACGTAGCGCCCTAGAAGCGCCTGTATTGTTTTACACAGACCTCTGAACGGTATTTACGAGGTAGCGAAAAAATATCTCTGTAATAAATTCGGTTTACCAGGGCAAATTCAATGTTCATTATATCCACGAATGAAGGCAAAATGTCACGGACTTCTAAGCAAAGATTGTTTGAGAAAATCTTTATTACTCGCGTGTATCTTAGCGCGGTTATGAAAGCTGAAATCTGACACTGAAAAGTATGATTCAGTGTTTCGTGCGAGTAAATTATATCAGGATGTTAATTCTAAGTTATGTGCAAAAGATCCTAAATAAACATTAGGTCCGTTATCAAACAAGACAAGACAAATAGTATGCTAAAGTGCTGAATCGCTGAATTGTAGGATTTACCGTCGAATCGCATAATGGGATTAGCTAATTGCTAGTTGCATTTCATAGCCATTCGACTTCACCGGCTATTTTCTACTAGCTTCCAATTTCGCATTACTGCAATAACAAAGATAGTGCGCTCGGGTATTTGATCCTAATTAATTACTAGGCTTTCTAGCGAACGATTGACGGTATTCCGTTGAGCCACAGCATTGATTTTGGATAGTGTTACTAAATAACTTTGCTACTACGGTAATTTTATTGCTTAATGAAAATTTTGCGGAAGTATTGTATTATGACGCATTAGACTTGCATGCTGCATGCGATGGGACTAATCACTTGCGCTACACTCTTAAATACAATCTACGTAAATAGTGTAAAACGTTTTGTCATCGAGTCATCTTTAAAAAAATATATTATTTTATTATAAAAGTTTTTTTTACTATGGATTGACAAGCTACGGATGATAATACCCTTGATGTTTCAAACGTTCCTATAGACACCGGTGGTAATCTAACATCAGACACATTTGTCATCATTATGCAAGTATAGATAATCGTAGAAATCCCTAACCTTAGTTTTTTTATGAAGAATGTACTTGCATATCTACATAACGTAGTATTTTCCCGCTATGTCCCGTTATGTCAGAGAAAACGACCGCCGTCCCGCAGGCAAATAATGCTAAGTCATTCGGCTCGTCCATGTGAATTAGGCCTAATTGCTCTTTTGTTGCTCTGCAAAACAGGCGATAGGTTTACCCTTGTATCATACATATGTGGGTGTGCCTTAGTTTTTAATGATATTTGTTGATGAGCTGACCTTAATGATATACCTACATACCATGCGTACCTACGAAATTTAATGACTATCTAAAGTATTTTTTTTATCTCCGATACTATGTCAAATTGTCGAATATAAATGATACCACACATCTTAGTGTTTAGTGGTGTTACCGAAACAATCGGCAATGTTTGCACCTTGGATACAAGTGGTCAAATAATACTCATTTTAAAAAGAAATATGATGAAATAATCATCTAAATGGGTAAATATTTGGGCGTTTGAACCGCTGTCATTATTCTCAACACTTTTTTTATTAGATTTATTTAGAAATTGGTATAATAAGTGTGTCATATAGTGTCTATGTCTTGCAAACAGGTATACACTAGACTATTATATACACATTACCAGCAGTATCTGATAAAAAAAGTGTTGAGAATAACGACAGCGGTTCAAACGCCTGAATATTTACCCAAATATAAATCTTTTTCAGATTATTTTACGGAATCATTTAGTTGCAAAAAAATCACCTAAATTTGACGGAGGCGCATCACTTAAAAGGTTTGAATTGTAAAAAAAGATACCTAATAATAATAAAGGCAATACTAATTTAGTATCTGAGTTAGTAAAATAGACTAGGTAAGAAGCATATTTACTGACCCCGACCAAAGAATTCAAAATTCAAAATGTTACATACAATGAAATCCATGTTGCTTTTCGGGATTTTTAGCTGTTTACCGTTTTAAATTGCATAAAAGCGGAGCAAATCGTGACAGGTTGCTAGCCTACCGCCTACAATGTACCTGCCGTAACCTATATTATACTACTATATAGCCTTACGACATCCACGGGAAAAATGGAAACGTGTAATTCTAAAACTCGACGCCAAAAAAAAATCTTAAACCTTGAAAGGACTGAAGAAAGAGACGTATAGTTATTAGATTTGGTCTGGAAATTCTTTCATTGTACCTTTGGTGGTAAGTTCTAAGGGAATAAAGTATTAAGAGTTCATAATAGGTGCTGGAAGTAAACAACATACAGTTAATACACTGTTTCATAAACCAGTTATTTCTCACTCCGTACGAACCCCACTAATAGGAGGTCACAGTTATGAGGATTAAGTGTCCAAAGGCCGCACTCACAGTCCATTAGTATGCTATTAATGAGTCGTCAACTTATCGCTAGGTACATTTACTCGTACATTACATACATAACATCATACATTACATACTTACTCCGCCGTGTGGTGTCCCAGACTTTAAAAAACAGTCACGCTCTAACCAAGCGACAAAAAAAAATGACAAATACGCTTTAAACTTTTAGACTCAAAATATCTCAGAATTCGGTCCTGTGGTTGAATCGGGAAAAAGTAACAGATGGCAGTCAGGTAACCAACATTAATTTATTCAGATGAGTTGTAAAAGTCGATGGAAGACGCTGGATGCAGTTCACTTCCAACTGGTATATATGGAAGTCCAAAGGGGGCCTATGTTCAATAGTGGACGTCTTATGGCTGATGAAGATGATGATGAAATAAGGACTATAATGTATACTATAATTTTCCCCGTACGTATTCTCTTATTAAAGTGGTTCCAAAGGACTGAACGGTCATTGCTTCAACGCATCCGTTTGCGTCGCCACTAGCTTTACCTTTACTGTGCTGGTAAACTGCGGTGAATAACGAGGCACTTACATTGCCTCCTCTGTTTTTGATTCATGTACATCGAAAATAGTATCCTGTTTAATTCACGTGCCTAAAATGGTAATTTGACTGAATCTAGGGTTTTGGCTGGTATGGGCGTTGTCACTTTTAGTCCCTGGTAAGGCTAGCCCAGAGATAGATTGAATATAGCGTCTCTAACACAGTGACAGAACGCACATCTAGTAACTGTAATTTACCTCTATCGACTAAACTAAACCAGCAAACTGTTACTATTGGATCGAACGCCCTGAAACGTGTTTGTCCACAGGTTGTTATTACAATCATACATACATCAGGCCGGTTTACCCTAATTACTACCCCAGAGCACACAAAACGCTAAATAGACCGAATCATGGCTATTTTAAGCTTCGTAGCCACTTTAAGCATAAATTTCAGGTTCCAAGTTAGGTAAAAGAGGTTCAATAGTGATAGACTACAAGTCTGTCACCTAAATAATATAAAAAATATATTTTCTTTAGTCGCCTGTTATAAAATCGTACAGTAGAATAACATTTACGGTATTTACTTCTTCAAATTATTTTCTGGAAATTAACACACTGTAAGTACCAAAAAATACATTTGCGTGAATTTGCTGCAGTGAAATTCGATATCATAATTTCATTTATTTGCAATGTTTTCGCCAGTATCCTTGCATGATTAAAATAGCAAAGAGTTTTTATTATAACATCGTGCATGTAACGTATTTTCGCACTCGACTAACCAGTTTTAGGAAAACGGGCGTGCACATGTATCTATGTATTTTTAGTGTTTGACTGGCTGTAAAAAAGCTTTTGCTGCTTGTAGCAGGTTTTCGGCGTAGTAAGCAGCGTGAGTCGACGGTAAGAGGTGGTCGTATGCAAATATAATTGCGGGCCGGTGCAGCGGACGGGCGCGCATTAGCCCGCTTTGTGCGGGAATGACTCGGTCCATTTCACACTGCTGCAAATTAGCTGCTTCCGACTTCACTCTGAGCTACGGCTAGTCTGATTTGGCCACGGTTATTTGGTTTGCGGTGATAGCTCATTTTGTGATACCGTTCATGTGGTGATTGGAATTCGATCGCGTGTCCCGGGATAGTGTTTCCATTTCGGCCCAGCGATTCCGTTTGTTGTTAGGCAAACTTCGGATAGAGTTGTTACAGTTTTATAACCTTGTCGAGTTCATTCACTTTGGACAAAGTACACGAAACGTTACACAGACAAAGCGATGATTATGTAACGTTTTGACACTATGTTAGATAATAATAGATAGTAACAAGTTGCTAACCTGTCGCCCGAAGCATACCTTATCTAATCTTCTCAGGCGCCTCTTATGACATCCATGAAAGAGATAGGGAAAAAGTTCAGTTAAAAAAATTGTTCTTATTATTTAGTTTAGGCCTGTAAATATTGTCAAAAATATGCGATGAATTGAATAAGCAAAACGTTTTAGCCTGATTTACTTTGGAATAACCAAAGCACAGAGAGACCGTCTTCTGTATAATTAATTAGTGTAACTGCCTGAGTTAATACACGTCGTCCGCGCTCAACATCAACATTTATTTTACTCATTAGTTTTATATACAACGAAAGGACTTGTACCCAAACTCATTCTCACGGAAAATCATTATGCTTTTGAGTCAAACGGGGATCATTTTCCGCGCCGATGCGGCCTTGCATACAAACAGGGTACACGGTGAATACGGCCCTGTTCCAATTAACTTCCTCAAACTTCACATTTCGCCAATTGTGATACTCAGCGAGATTTTCCAACTAAGCCAGGTGAGCCCCAGTTAGTTTGCCGGCTTTAATAGTGTTCATTTTTACAGATTATAGTTCTGTTGTTGTCGATTGGGAGCTTCGCGTGATCACATTTTAGTGGGATTAGTTTCTACAAATGGTGCTGCTTGGTAGGTAGGTAGTGTGAATGCGATCGAAGGCTGTAAAGTATGTCATAAGCATAATTAAGTACAGTTAAAGACTTTAATTCATGAGCCACGATGGAATCAATTCACAGTAAACGTCATAGTGACATCCTATTACTTGTAAAGGGAAATCGTAACATTGTTTTCTTTGAAAAGGTCTTCTATGGTGGCTCATGAATAGTAATAGTAGGGTAGAAATGAATAGTAATAAAGTCCTTGACCGTAGGTACCTAATTATATTATACGTGTTATTTGTATGTTATCCTATAAACAATGAACTGAATAGAACTAAAATGGCATTGTCATAATTATTTTTCTGAAAGTGTGTAAAAATCAATTATTGATGTTCGTTAGTCTTGATAAAACTTCTAACCCGCTTGACCGAATTGTGAGTGTTTTCCTTTTATACGTTTATTTTACGTAAAAAAATCAGTTTTCCTGAAAAAGAACTAAAAACAATAACAATCTCTGAACAATCTTACTAATATTATAAACGTGAAAGTTTGTGAGTATGGATGGATGGATGTATGGATGGATGGATGGATGTTTGTTACTCCTTCACGCAAAAACTACTGAATGGATTTTCATGAAACTTTACAGTAATGTAGCTTATACATCAGAATAGCACATAGGCTACAATTTATAAAGATTTTGTTTGAATTTTCCAAAATATGACGATAAGTGTCGAGAAAGTAGGAAAAAATCTAATGTCTGCTGGCTATTCTGGCGGGCGCTTCCTAATACTTAATAATTCCGAAATCTCTTCTATGTTAGCCCGAATTTAACGCGTGCGAAGCCGCGGGCAGAAGCTAGTCAAACATAAATTATTAAGAAATAACATAATGCAGTGCACCTCAATACAAAACGCGATCCCACAATTTCAAAATCTATCCTTTGACACAAAGAAAGGAAATAATAACATCATAACCTTTAAGTAGTGCTTTGCTTAGTGGAGATGGCAGAAGACCGCCCTTGTATTTCCTGTATTGCTATTCCTATTCCCAGCGCCCCAGGCTAAGGTTATTTTAACGGAACTTTGCCACAGTTTGAGTTAGCGTTACTGAATTTTCTGCAGTTGAAATGGATCCGGCGGAGGTGCTCTGGACACGTCATTTGCGTTTTCAGCGTATCGAGCCAAACCAATTTGCTTCTTTGAATAATAGGAATGTTTTTGAAAGTTAACAGCTGTGTTTGAGCAAAAAAATGGTTGACTGTTTCGTAATGTAAACAAGTATTTTCTATTCAAAGTAAATTGTGGATTGAAATGATATCATGCAGTAGATCTTTGTACCTCGTGTGTTCATAAGTTTTGAGACGTATTTCAAGCGATAGATTTTTAATAAAAACGTGCTGGTTGCTGGCTGTGGCTATTTAATAATTTTAAATTGGAATCTTAAGATTAAAATAATAAATATTTTCTTTTTGTTATCATTGTTTTGTCAAAATGGCGGCCAAAAAACAATTGCGGTGTAGTGTAATTTTATTGTATGAAATCGGAAAAAAACTAATATTATTTTTTTATCGAATTATAAAGTATTGGAGCAAGTCGGAACTTTGTGTATTATATCAAAAGGAGTTACAAGGATACGCAAAGGATTGAAAACCGCCCAATAACTGATCGTCCATGATCTGTAAGAACTCCTGCTAACATAAAGAAGATCAAAGAACGAATTCGTCGATATACGCGTCGCACGCAGAAGAAGATGGGCTACAGACTGGCATTTCACGTATATCGGTGAATAGAATACTTAAATATGATCTTAAATTAAAAGCGTAAAATAAGAAAAAAGTACACTATCTAAATGATCGTCTGCGCAAAACGCGGCACCAACGTTGTCAAATGTTACTTAAGCAGCACGACCCTTCAAAAATTTTGTTCACGGATAAGAAAATAGTTACCTTCGAAGAAAAGTTTAATAGGTAGAATTATAAAATCTACGCCGAAAGCTTAAAGGACCTTCCGTCCAACGCGCGGAATGTGCAAGGCACACATCATGCAGCTAATATTGTGGTATGGTGGTCCGTTACACATGAAGGTGTTACGAGACTCCATTTTTGTCAAAAAGGGGTCAAAGTCAAAGCACAAAATTATCAGAATGACATTCTACAGAACGTTTTAAAACCCTTATTTACCTCTCTATTCGCTGACAAAGACTGAATTTTCCAGCAAGATTCTGCTTCCTCTTACAATGTGAATTTCACAAAAAAGTGGGTAAAAGAAAATTTGGCCGCGTTTACTAGTACTGAGGAATGATCTTCTTCAAGCCCAGACTTAAATCCTATGATTACTCTTTGCGGACGGAACCAGAGCTGAGGGCATGTCGAAAGCCACATCCAAACCTTCGGGCCCCGAAAAGCACATTAGTGAAACAAACAAAACGTTTTCCTATTGAAAAAGTACCTGAAGGTATTGATGAGTGGAAACCATGCTTAAGAGCTTGTATTAAAAATAATGGTGGACATTTCGAGTAAAATCCATTTTTATTTTACTAACACAGCGTGTTTCATCAACCCTATAACTGTATCATAAAAATAAATCATTATCATTTAATAAAATTCGACGATAAAGTTTGTCTCAAAACTTATGAACACACGAGGTACTGAAATGATTTCAACTGATTAAATTCCTTTATTAATTTCTCGATTTGGTGTTTTATGTTATTGTCACCTCTGCATCCGTGACCTGTACTAGCTTCCTGTATTTGTGCTAAAAATAAAATTACAAGCAACTAAATTAAAAATTATTTAAGTATAACAGCTTTACTGGTGCAAATTTTACCGTAAACGCAAGTTAATGTTAAATTGGAATAAGCATAACTTATATTCAAATTAACTTGTAAATTGCATGGTGCTGCAAATTATAATAAAAACGAAGAACTTTATACTCGAAAGTCATCGTTTTGGTTATAAAACTTGTAGCCTCGAGAATGATTACAAATAATCTGACTCTAAAACCGAGTGATTTAATGCAATTTACTAGTAAGTTTATCCACAATCGTGCCTGAAAGGGGTATTTCATACTTTGAAGAATTTTATACATTAAACTACCGTGAGACTCACACATGTTGAAAATTACCGGATAACTCACGTTAAATAAATCGAGTTTAGCAGTCGCGCGCAGAGAGCCGAGGCGCGCAGTTCGCGTTTGGCAGCAGCAGCTGCCGCGGCTCCTAGATGAAGGGCTACGAATTAGTCCGAAACATGTCGAGCTAAACTCGATTTATTTAAAGTGAGTTATCCGGTAATTTTCAACATTTGAAGAATTTGTGTTCTTTGTAAGGCTACCTGTAATTCATATTCGCTTGTTTCAGGTTAATGGAGGTCGATGTAATCCGCAGAGTTAAATACTGGACAAGGGTAACTTTGGCTAAGCCGAAATCTTATCAGGCACAATGGCCAACAGGGCCGCAAGTGATAGGTAAATATTTAGCAAAACGCTGTAATCCTGGAGGTTTTTGCGCGGAGGCGTCGGCGTCGCCATCGCGTCCTGGCATCCCTTTGTCCTACGCTTTAGTGGGAACGAGCCCTCTTATCATCACGCTTTGTAATGATAAATTATTATTACCGCACCCCACTTTACCTGTCTCTGGTGAGCGAATTTCAAACTGCTAAAGTAGCTAACGTAGATAACTTGTAACAAATGGCGCTGTTGAAATTCTCACCGCCTTCGGGGTCTCGTACGTATGTGATTAATATTATTGTTTTGTTTATATATTCGGCATGGAATGTGTTGGTTGTCTATATTAGAAGGTGCCTCGGGACATGTATGTAGGTATTAATTGAAGTTCAACTGTAATAACTAATAACAACTCGTTAAATTAATTTAGGGATTCTCATCTACTTAGGCAATTATAATAGGCATAGGCATCTACTTAGGCAATTATATATAGTAAATGTTAAATATCATCTGTTTTGTAAATTGTGCTACAACTAAAGCCGTTTTTTTTTTATTCTGTTGTAGTAAGTAAATCGACGTTTGTTTTTATGCATGTTTGTATGAGATGTGAATGAATCGAGAGAAGTATGCTAGAATAGAACCGAATGGCGTTCTATCGTCATTGTCTGCCCCGCAGGGAATAGGGCGTGATGTCTATCTATGTTAATAATTTTTCAAATGTCACATACACAAATTATGTACGAAAATACATTACATTACTCACACACACATTTCATATTTCTGAACAATCACAAATAAAAAGTCTTGCATTTAGTCGTGCCCGTAGGGCGGGAATAAAACGATGTTTCGTTTCATGTATGCAAGTATGCTTTAAGCAACACGTTAGCAACCTGTTACTATTAGGTATAAGTACCTACTCTTTTTATCTATTCTATATCTATCTATTATTCTAAAAGTGGTTTTAAAACGCGAAGTACTCATGATATCATCTATGTAACCGTTGATCAGAGACTCGTAAGCAGTTGTGAGAGAATTGTGTACCTGCTAGCTAAGGTACAAAAACTAATTAATATTAAGTCGATACCTCAGCGTGGTTGAGTGGGTACAGAGTACTCGACCCTCAAGGTAAACTTAAATTTCCTTGCTGCTGTTGACCGTTACAGGAAAAATTACACACCTATTCAATTTTAACAAGGTGACCTTAAAACGCGTAGGCCCGTGCGGTATTTTAATTTTGTTGATACAGTTTAATGCTATGACAATATTGGCACAGGGTCTCGACCAAATTGGGGGTCCACTAAACGGCTAATAGTCACTAATAGAGCAGCCGCGGGTCGGCCGCCGTCGGCGCGTGAGTCGGCGAAACTGAGAGGTATTAATTATCCTGGGCTTGCTAAAGCTACAATACATGGAGAGAATGAAGAGTACGTGTAAGTTAAGGCATTTTTTTTAATCTGGTGATGAAAGTAACTGCCTGTTATGGTTATGGAACTGACTCTTCTTTTCAGCATAAGATGAAACAAAAGGATGGCGTTCGTTATTCTGCCGGAATTCTGTTTTAAAGTGGTTCTGTGTGGTGTCGAGTTTAACATTATATCATCCCTGCATTAATTATGTGGATGTAGTACAAGGGGCTAAGGAAATAATTATCTCTTATGTAATTAACTTTTAACTTAAGACAGTGCTAAAAGCAGCTACGTGGTGTTACGGTTCGTGTGCTCTGCCTACTTCATTTGGCAATATTGGACTGATTATTTACTGAACCTTAAAATCCTGGTATTCGTTTGTACCTACAGACAGAAAACGATGGTTTGAATAATTAATCAGTTAAGTATTTGTGTGATACACAGTTGCCCGAACAAAGCGGTGGCACGCAGTGCGCGTTTGGCAGCAGACGAAGAAGAATGTGATGATGAAGATGGAGGACTATGGATTAGCCCGAAACATGTCGAGCTAATCTCGATTTAAAACGTGAGTTATCTGAATATTTTTCAAGATTTGTGTGACTATGATTATAAAGTTTATACCAACTTATAATTAATTAATTTAGGTGACTTAAGATGAAAAATGTTCCAAGCAGTCTGGTGAATGCGCATGAACAGAAAAGAAAAAAAAAACGAGTCAGCATGAACACAGCCATAGTGCTGATAATTACCAGAGGAAGGCTCGAGCAAACTTACTGATTAAATTTCCGCACCACCCGATTGTAATTTTATGTGCGATGAGTTTGAACAAATGTCGTCTACCTATATGTTTAACCAAACAGCGATAGTGCTGAGGGGCGTCATCCTCTTCGTCTTTTGCGGCATAGAAGAATCAAATCGTAGTATCGACTCATATACATACATACATACATACAATTACGCCCATGTTCCTAAATGGGGTAGGCAGGGCACATGAAACGTGACAAAGGCAAAACCATGATTATGACTGTTTCACGCTTCACAGACACTTCTAGCATAATTTTAGGTTTGACAACAGATGAAAGTGGTTGTATAATAGTGACAAGTGTCGCCTAAAGCATACATACATACATACATATTCTCACGCCTGTATTCCCAAGAGGGGTAGGCCGAGCACGTGAATTCAAAAATCCAGTGCCACGTTTAGCAATTTCAGGGTATCCAGATGGTTAAGCGCGATATTGCAGTGACAGGTTGCTAGCCCATCGCCCACAATACACTAACCCTTTCCCAGAGTCGACTCTTATGACACCCTTGGGAAGAGAGGGGGAGGTGCTATTCTAACCCGGCACCACACGGGCCTAAAGCATATCTGAAACTATTTTATTTCCTTAGTCGCCTCTTATTACTTTGGGAAAGACTCCAATAGAGAGATCTCTCTCCAGGCAAATGTTATGCCTGGGGACCGAAGTCCGAAGAGAGGAAGTTGGAATTTGTATTTATGCAACCCAACGTCGAAACTTCGTTACTTTCGTTAGCGGGATGTAGCATTCTTATTGATACACCAAGGACGTTCGTAGCAAGTAGTTCGGCCATTCGGCGATAGTTGGCCCTAGGGCGCTTCACCAGTTAATTAGTTCGGCCGTTCGACGATAGATGGCGCTACGGCGCTACACTACGTCCACGGAAGAAATGGAGAGGTGTTATACCTAACCCGACACACACGAATTTATAGTAATATACATTTGGGAAAAATATTCTTTGTGATAAGAAAATGGGGATGTTTGTCGAATTTTAATAAAAACAGACATCTAAGCAAAATATTGTCCAGAATATTGAATAATAAGAAAAAAAATGGCAGAAGTGTCGAATAATCTCCACGTCGTTGTGGTTTTTTTTTAAATAAAATATTTATACTAAATCGTAATATCTAATATCTCACCGTTCGGAACGTTTGATATAAATTTAAACAAAAACTTGTTACCTAACGACTAACAAAACAGTAAAAATGTTTGTTCTAGAGTCGTGGGTGTTTAATCCATCCTATTTATAATACAAACTAAAGATCAACTTTGTTTGTAGAGAATAATCTTTAAGACCATTGAAATGATTTTAAGATTACTATCGCCGAAAAAAAACGAATGTGGGAAGGTTTATACTTTAAGGATAATTTTTGATTTTTAACACAGAAAAGAGGTATAATAGCGACATTGCTAGCGTGTCCCTTAAATTTATTTCCTTAGTCGCCTCTTACGACATCGAATAAATAGATGAGTGTTTTTCTAAACTTGACTCCACACGGTGGATATTTTTTATTTGCGTTTGTTACTAACTATTTCATATTCTATATGGGTATTGTTCGCGCCTTGAAAAATTTACAAACAAACGCAGTAAGGTAAATGTACCAATGCTCGACGCCTCAACGCCCAGTAGACGACTCCCATCTGTCACCTGTCCTACTATAACATAAGGTTGCAAATGTCATGACATGTATTGGGTCAGTGTCGAGCGCAGGGGCGCTTACCTTATCATCATTTTGATTCGATCTACGATGGCCAATGCGATGCAAGCTACCAGCATCATAACATACACCTAAACGTGGGAAAGCCTATACCGCATAGATGTAAATTTATCACACAACTTTGGCAAAGTAAGGACTTACATTTATTTGAAGTCGTGTACGGATTGAAGTTTGCCGCCGACGGCTGGCAGCTGCGAGCTGCGAGCGCTGACAAATGTCGTTCATCTGTCAAACGGCAAGAATGCGCCTCTTTAACCATTTATTTGGTTTGCTATGATAAACTGATGACAATTTCAGATAAATTCTTTCTGCGAAGTCGATTCTAGAGCGGATAAATTGTGGAGGCGAACTTGCGACCGAAACGAAGCGGTGGGATTCACAGTCGATTCTCACTTTTACGTTTTATGTTAGGTATGCACTGAGAGATTTAGAGAATTTTATTGAATACTGAAATAATTTCATCTTCTAGATATTATAGTTGCATTGAAAACGTTGAAAAAGTTAGAAAGTGAAAAGCAAGGCAATAATCTACATGTATTGTAGGTAGGTAGGTACTTATGTAATATGTTGTTTATTGAAACAAAACTTAAGTTGTTGCTCTGTAAAGAGAATTTAATTTTTTATGAAACATTTACACAAACCATTTCAGTAAACACAACTCACTTTTACACTTCTTATGGATGAATTATTACTATTTACTCACCTGTAAAGAGAAACAACATTAAAAGATACTGCTTCAACTATTTTTACTAATAAAATAAATCG
>BHDV01025342.1:37164-57814 GCA_005406045.1 Adoxophyes honmai
CATGTTAGGCTGGTTCGATGGCTTTTTAGCTGACCTACCTCCAGTGTCAGGTTAACGTGTCACTTATGGGACACCCTGTATATCTATAATTAAGTAAGAGATCAAGTTTGGGCTTAAGCCAAGCATAGCAGCCGCCAGTGTGTTGGGTTCATTTTGTCATATTGCACGACAGCTCATGCTTGCTAAGCGCACTATTAAAATCATAATTTGGAGTAGGAAGATATATTTATATGTATTATAGTAGGATTGCACACATTATGTAGGTTTACAACGGCAACAGGCGCTTATATTATGTAGACTCGTTGCGCGAGATAGACTTCCTACAACTTTCTGACGTCTTTATTTAGATAGTTATGGAAAAAAATGATTTGCCTTCGATTAAAAGTAACTTTTTCCAAGATTAAAAGCTAAAATTAGGCTAAATGTGACTACGAAACGTGAAATAGTCATGGTTTTAATTATGTAACTTTTGTATGCTCTGACTGGGTAGTCAGAACATCCGAAAGTTACCCTATTAGGGTTATTAGGGAATACAGGCGTGATGTATGTAAATATTTACGTTATGTCTCAAACTAGATTAGAAGTGATTAATTTTCCTTAAAGTAAAGACTAAAATGAAAAAAAGGCCCGAAACATTTCGAGCTATTCTCGATATAAAGATGTAAATGTATATTTTTACTAGCCATTGCCCGCAATTCCGTCTGTGTAGGGTTGTTGAATCGCAATCCCACGGGATCTATTTATTCTTCCGGGATAAAAAGTAGCCTACCGTCATCATCATCAGAAGTCAGGTGTCATTTTTCTGCATACCATACTTCGTCAGAATTGATCTCGCCGTTTGGGCGAGAAGATGTAATAAACATACACTCTCATAAAATTTCGCGTTTTTGATGTTAGTGTGATAATCTGACTATGTGAAGTTAAATATTCCACTAATATCAATAGACTTTTACAATTAAACACAGTAAAAGGTTTAATTTGCCAAGAGATCGAGTTGCGTTACTGCAGTAATGTTTAGTTGCAAGTGGCTCAACCGTAATCAAAGTTGGAGTTCAAGTTGGTCCCCGGTCTCAGACAGCTTTAATGACGAGACCTGTCCCCGTGTTCCAAACAATTTATCAATATTAAGTCATTATTTATCAAGGTGGTGCTGCGCTTTCCCAGCTTGAGCCAACAGCGATGAAAAGTTATCTACAACATGGTTATACTTGTTTTAGAAGTAATTTGAATCGGAGAGTGGCCTAACTTTCGGTGTATGATATATGACGTGAGTAATTTAACTTTTACCAATGCTTTTGTGTTAAGTTTCATCATGTTTGTTCTAATTTAAGTTGAGAACGTACTTAATGTTTATAAATTTAATGTCCCATAGAATACTCGTTACGTTGCCTACGAGCGTCAGATAAACTTGCGTTGAACACTTCGCCTAGCCAGAGCCACCTAACGATGTTTTCATATTTTCACCAGAGCCCGTCGTTACGACCATTTTTCTACAGTTTAAAATATTTAAGAAGAGAATTCGGCGCCCGTTTACGAGCGACATTATTTTTACGTTACCGGGTATAAACATTATTTTCTCATTAAACAGTTAGAGGGTTAGTTCGGTAAGATGTTAGATAGACTAATTTGTCAGATCGGGACGCGCGAGCGCTCCTCCATGTGGGAATTCTAATTAAAGTTACACAGCATTCAGACGAACTTACATGGTGCCGAGCGATGAGCCCCCCGAACTTTGACCGTGTTATTTACTTCCTCAGCACGTACTTGTACCAGCTAATAGCGACTTTGCCTTGCCGTCGATAGTCACTTTGTAATTCGGGAGTGTTGCTGTGGCTTATATACCTGGCCCTGTTTAAAAGTACTCCAATAACCTCAATTTAAAATACGTTGTTACCAGTTATTTTAATTTTTATAAAAAAACAGTAAAACAGTTTAAAAAATCACAATGCGTGACCGATATATTTCAATTTCATGTAACTTCACACCCTTCCAGTTCAAATAAATATAGTTTAGAGTTTACATTGTAGTCTTTAATGGGATTACTTAAAAGTGAGAAAACGTTCAAAAGCATAAGTTCATATTTTATGAAAGCGACGTAGATGCAATCATCAAAATAGTAACACGATTCAAACCGCACCAACAGCAACGACGTGGAAACACGTTTAACTTCTCGGAGCTCTACCTTGTTAAAATCATTCTTCGCAACTAATCAGTTACTCTCACGCCATTGCACGGATTATGTTCAATTTACCGGTCGATTTTCTGAACTGTGGAACTTTTTCTATCAACGTTATTATTTTTCATGTACAGATACTTACCGACGAAGCGCTATCATCTGCAAAATAGCAATGGCGTCGCCTGCTGTATATTTACAGTCAACCGTTTTCTCTATTTTTTTAATCGTGTGATTTTAGTTAATTGTTGCATTTGACTTAAGTCTGGAATAATCTTTCTAAGCTACGATTACATCCATGATAGATCTGATATGTCGCTAATTGTACTTCACATAATATGTGTATTTGTGGCCAATTTGAAGTTCTGACTTTCCGTAAACGATATAAATTCATGTAGCGTAAAATAGGTAAGTACATTTAGTAAAAAACGGCATCCTCTTTTTTCCTTTTAAAATTTCGTTTCTCGAATAAAGCTTCGGCTCCCAAGGGACACTCATCGGATTCGACTCCTAAATTGGATCTGAGTTTCCTCAGACGCGATACGTCAATGTCCGTTCCTATCCGGGGACGTTTATGACTGCTGTGAACCCATAATAAAATTATTCTGTGAAAAAACGCACAGCGCCTGCCGCCGCATCGCATCAACCGAAATCAATAAATCCGAGATGAGCGCTAATCTCGATTACTGTTTTCTCATTTAATGCCTTGTGATTTATATTAGAAGCGACACCGGTTTAAGGCGATTACAAAATCAAACATTTAATTAAATAAGCTAAGTCGGATTCAATTTAAGTTTTATCGTTCTGAGAAGTTCTGCTAACAAGAACTTCCAATAATAACAGTAAATGTTCCCGTAGCTTATCTAGATGGTATATTTGGAGGGAATCCAAACCATTTCCCTCGACGCGGCAGAAATGTCAGTTTGAGTCTCAGACCTAAAAGCAAATGATGTGAATGTGTATTGATTTCTGAGACATTGAAAACCATGAAAATAGTTTCAATGTATTCTATGGTAAATATCAATTGATTATTATATTTTAAATTTTTATGTCTATTGAGACACGTTTGTTTTGTAATTTCTGACTTCGAAAGGCAATTAAGTAATAAGTACCTACTTAGCTGTCTTTATTTATTTATAGGATGTAAGTATTTTGAAATTATTTCATTGAACAACGAGCAAAAGTGACATTCGATATACCTACATTCTGTTTAGGATATATCTGACGTCTAACTTTTGAACTACTTACATCGGTTTAAAAATATGGGCAAGTAATACTTGCCTAAAAAGAAAATCCGAGCTGTGTATTTAAATAAAAATATTCCTACTATTTAATATCTATGGAGATATCCGCGAAATACAAAGAGAAATCTTGAAATTTCGCAATAGAGGCAGGCGGCGCGTCCCCAGAGGTTGCAGAACCTACCTGCCAACATTAGCATATCAAAATTGCCACAAGCAATATCCCTTAAATGTTTCTTCAATAGCATAAGACTAAAAAAAAGGCTACAATTGTTTAAATAAGACGAACGTCACGTCTAAGCGTTGAAAGGGACTTCTGTAGTAAAATTTTGGATTCCCTTTTTTTAATTCTTACTAAACTACCTTAATTTTTTTAAGACTTGTAATGACCAATTTTTCTATTACGAATTTTCATTCAGTTTAAGATGATTTGTAAATACTTATATACAAAAAAAGAACGCAAAACTTTTGGACATGTAGTATACACAACGCACAAGGGAGGAAACCTCATTATTGCGGTTTTTACCGAGACACACGTTTTAATGCCCTGAAATACAGGACCGGAAAGTAATATACCTACTTAGATGAGGGTAAGTACGTATAGGTAATAATTTCCTGTACGTGCTTGCCCGAGCGAACATATTAATCTACCAGAATATCCGTCCTAGTGTCTCCCAGTGGTAATAAAGAGCCGATTGTATATGGACAATAAATACAACTTTAGCGCGTAATTGGGCTTTCGTTTTATTACATTGGATTCTATAGAAATAATAATAAGACAACAGTATTAATACAATAACGAAACAACATAGAGGACATAACAAGTCAAGTTTCGTTTCTCGCGTCAGTGGCCATCCCTTCGCTAACTGAATAACAACAATAAGAGAAAGCCCGTCTGCCGGTGAAAGCGGAACTTACTCCTCGCCAATCTAATAAGAAATCGGACGATAAGGAAAATGTTTCATTGACAAAGAATAAACAGACTGCTCAATTCTGTTTTCGCGATAAACGCCTTACAAACGTAATGAATGAGCAGGAACGCAATCTCCCGGGGAACATTAAGGCTAAGAACGCACTACGACTTTTTATCGCGCGATAATTTTATCGCAGAAATGCAACGTAAGGGTTTATATGTCATCGCGCGCACTACGATGAAAAATTCACTATGGACATCGCGATTTTAAAATCGTGTCGCGCGACAAAAAGTCGTAGTGCGCGCCGGCACTAAAAGCTCAGGTTTGTACATTGAGTCAGTTTACAATTTCACACGTATATCACGCAGATCTGAAAAAGGACGCGGTAGCTCTTGGCAATGGCTGCGGTCTCTTGCCGACGCCAGGCCCTAGCGAGCGGTGTTTGCATTTTATGGTTCAAGAATGCTCGAGCGGTATTCCGCTCTTGCACCCTTCCGCTTATAATTTACGAAGCGAAACTATTAGCTTTTTCATGATACATATTTTAAGAATACTCGTACGTGCCATACAAATTTGTGACTTCAACAATATCATGGGGTCATGAGCTTTATATTACACATGTATAAAGGTTAAAATAAATGCCCTCCACATTAAAATATTAGAACACAAGTATTTGTCTCGTTTTTCTTTTCTAAGTCTTAACCTAAGCGGATTATTTAACTTTAACCCGCGAATTGTTTTTGTTTTTCCAGCATTAATCAGCTAGTTGATCTCGACGCCCTAAACGTGTTATTAAATTTTTTATCAAAGCACCACGCTTCAAATGAATTACTGTTTGAAATGTAATCTTGATGAAAATATTAAATTCATTTAACAAGTGAACTGAGAGAAATATTTACCCTCTACAGGAGTGAAATTTCGTCAGAAGCATGGGCCGTTTAATTTATTTTGTCCTTAAGCGAACACTTTCTGATACGAATCCGACGATAATTGAGTTTGTAATTATCTTGACTCAATAAATAACTGTAAGTACTCTCTCGGAACAATTCAATTTTACTAAAACTTAATGTTGTTTATTTACTTGAACTGCTATTTGTTCAGAGGCTATAGCGTAAGTGTTAGAAGAATATTATTAAATATTTTTGTTTGGAATTGGAAGTTCCTAACTCAGTCGTGTTTTTTTTAGAATTTTAAACTGGCAGGTGAACCAAGTTTCTCTTTAGATATTGTTTTTATAATCTCGCAATCAATGCTGGTAAGGCGAAATACCGTAATCATGCGTTAAAGTAACAAGAAGTACGTTGAATGCTTATTTATTTTTGTTCATTTAGATCGAACTTAATCTGAACGTAGGTCATATTTAGGTAGGTACTCGAGAGTACAGTAGGCAATGAAGATAGTATATTTGTACAACATTCTTAATGTCTCAAAATAAAGGCACATACATGAGGCAAATACACGTACAGTCACGAACCGGGATCGTTGAGCCACTTGCCACTGTTCGCAATTTAGACGTGTAATCAATGACCGACGTGACCGACAAGATGTCAGCTATTAGTATTACACGACCAAATTAGAAACATAGGTAAGTGGCTCAACAATCCCTGTTCGCGATGGTACAGTCAACTGCAGAGAAAGGTAACCCCCCGCCCATACAATGTTTCATTACCAGGGGGTTACTTTTCTCTGCAGCTGTCCGTACATGTAAGTACACAAAAAGACACATTTTTATTTCACATGTTTAACACATTCAGAACCAAGGACCCGGCTCCTGGGTTCTTCAAAAAATTCGCGAGATACCGAGAACCCGGTAGCCGGTTTCATTTTGTACTAGCTATAGACTACTCGGTTCCGTACAGATGTTTTGATTTTAGGCGTGGTCGTGAATGTGTTAAAATAAGTTATAAACATTTTTAAACATCTCTAAGTCCTAGGCGCAGTCTGTTTGACCTACATATTTTTTTAATTGATACAAATATTTCAGAAGCCCTTTAATTTATTCATGCCGGCATGATTTCTGACAGCTGTGGCAATTCTCTTAACGACGTAACTTTAGGCGGCGTACCGGAACACCCCTACGATAAATGGATTAGGTTATCGTTAAAGTGTCATCGCCGTATACACAATCAGTCATCGCAGTGAGCTGAGATATTCAATACAAAACAATACACTGGCGCTAGTTTCCAATAGAGCCTTTAATGTTTGGCAAAACAATAAACTGTACGAAGCGGTTACACAGCTTGGATATGTACTATCGAACCAACTGATTCCTGACCCACCGCGGAACGTTGTCACAATAAACGTCATAAACATTTCCTTTGTCAAGCAATGCAATGTCACTATGACGTTCACTGTGAATAGGTTCTATGGTGGGTCAGGAATCAATTGGTTCGATGGTACCTAATGCTATGAAAATGATAAAACTGTAACACTTTTACAAGAAATGATAAAGGGTCGTGCGTCTATATTTTGAACAGAACGTGATTTCTGCCCACTTAGATGGTACTAATAATTGCATTAGTGGCCAGAATTTACGTTCGATTATAATTTACATTTTGTCGTTTCTATAAACGACATAGCTTAATAATATGTTCATACTTAGCCACTAGCGAGTATGAATTATTAGTTAAGACAAACTTGGACTCAATCAAAATGTTTATAAAAAAACAGTACTTTTACCTATCTACACTACATATATTATGTTGCGACTCATTCAGGTTTAAAAGCGTTTCAGTAAAGTACGAACGTGTAGGTGCTTCTTTGACATCATCACTAATCGTACTTATACATTTTCCAAAGTTAAATCTTTAGTCCTTTTTTTCATTTGGAAATTTAATGGTTCCACGTTTTTCGTTAAAATTTTACGCTTCTAGTTGAATATGACCTCTTTCTATTCATATACATACGCTGCATAAACGTCGATTGAAGAAATTTTCACACTCAACTCTTATTGACTTTATTGGATTCAACCAAATAAGAATACAATTTTGTGTTGAAATCTCCAATACTAGCGAATTTTTTTTAGTGACAAAATCAGGTAAAAGTGACTTGTACCGAGAGTAAATCTCTTTTGGTTGAATTGATTATAAGTCAGTAAAACGTAACACACCCTAATTTTGAAAATAAAGTATTTAGTAGTATTTTTTGTATATAAAAAAAACGCCCTTGTATCTAAAATAATTGAATTTCGCTGCAGAATTTACCACGTCAGCATAAGCAATCGCCGCTTTAGTCGCTCTGCTGATTGCATTATTGTCGTCACCAATTCATTGCATCACGGGCCGTAATAGAGTTATGCTGTAAACGGGCATCTAACAGAACAGAATCGGAAAGTAGATCACTGGTTGCTGATTCAATTTAACGCAACACCAGAGTTAAACGAACTTCAGGTTTATTTTGTTCGATTTGGTTAAAATAATAAAATAAATATACCGAAATTGATTTGATATTACAATTGATTTTAACGACTCTGGCTTTCGGCGTTGTTTGGCAATTCGTTCAAATGACGCCGATTTCCGTGTCCGAGTTCCCTGAATTCGGTGAAACTTTTTTAATCAAAAGTTTTTATTTCACCCTTTTTAACATAAATTATGTTTTTATCTGTGACTTGTGTATGTGGTTTATTTAGATTTCGATATGAATTTCACGTTTGGTAAAGAGTCTCTTCGGTTGATTTATTCAAGCGCATAAATGTAGCTGGGAGAATTAAATTAACTAGAAGCACATACTACTTAGTAAATAAAACAGCTCTCATTTTCTGTTCTCATTTCAAAAGTATCAAACGCAGGCCCGAGTAATTACTTCCGACGTACGTCTATTGAAAGTTCGCTTCAAAACATATTTTGTGCAATTCGACCATCTACGTATGAGTATACCTATTATAAAAGTATTATTTTCCCTTTTAGCCTCAGTCTGCCAGTCCTGCTCGCATTTCGCCGGATTCTAGCCAAATAATGTAACTATTTGATTACTCATTACCCACATAGTATCCGGCGGAACTCTGCTGCTAGTTCGATTCGAAATCCGATCAAACTCGTTCCCGGGAATTCGAGTTAGAGCTGTGTATAAAATCCGCAAACGTAGCGAACTGTGGATGGCGAGCAAGAGCAGGTAATCCATTGTAGCCCACGGCCCACAATGGAGTTGAGTCGATTAAACCCGCGCCAAACACTGCCACCTGCGCGAAAAATGTGGTCCTAGCTGCACAATGAATAAGCAGGGATTTGCGAGAGTTTGCTCGACACCAAGAAATTATTTAAATTTGGCCAAAGCTGAAGTTAGATTGGTCGTTTAGACGGAAAATATCATGGGGTTAGTCGATTAAACCTCAGCTGAGCGCTCGCCATCTGCCGGAAATATAAGGAAATCACCATGTAACTGCGCAACGGTGTACGCTGCAGTATACTCATATTTTGAAATATGAAAATGAACAATACTATGTACCTTTATGTAAACGAGATTTTCTTTATAATTTCTGCGTATTTAGCAATAAACAAACAAAATATAAATGCAAAACTTAAAAATTACTAACAATCAAAAGTAAAACTACTTAACTAAACTTGGTTGAACCTTATTATTTGCGACACTTGCTTATCTACGCCTAATCGGCAAAAATCATAATTACTAAAGTTTAGCAAAGCCAGAAAATACATACTTAGATAAATCAATCATATTATGTCAACTGAATGGCAACAATTCTGGATCCAACTTATTGAAACTAAATGCATCAAAACTAAGTCCTAGGCGTGCAAGTTGGCGCAAAGTCCTCGCTTACTCTGTTATTAGCTAAGTTTGTAATGGTAGATCATTTATCGCATTACTTTGTTTCTTAACTTTGGGCCTGTATGACCCCAATGTCATCTTCATTTGTTTCACTTTGAAAAAAAAACTTACTTTACCTTTTTTGTGAATTCTATTCAAGAAGAGAGATACACCCAGTGGTTTGTTAATAATTAAAGACTTACCCCTTAGTCATCCTTACAAAAGGCCGTTAAATTAAACCTGCATATTCGTACACGTGCTCCATTTTCACGCGCTACGTGCTCCACGTCATAAATTAGGTCCACAAAAAGGAACATTATGACAGACGCGACGCGGAGTGCCCAGCCTTTTTCATTATTCCACATTGTCTCCAAAACGTATACAAAATTGGTCCTGTTTAATGCTCGTATGCGATAACTCATTGGCGTTCACCAAAAGGACACGTTGAGGGAAATAGTGTAACAAAAACTAAAGAAGAACAGAAATTATGGGAAATAGAATTGGAAATACATTCCTGGCGGAACGGAAACACGCGAAATGGGAAATACTCGGCACAAACGAGTGACAGGCCAAGCGAGTCTATGAATAAGTAATCGGTTTACCACAAGCCATTGAATTTGGGACTGATATATTGTAATTTTACTCTGATATTAAAATAAAAATAGCTCCAACTGTAAACATTACCTTTGAATGTAATAATTTGATTTCAAGAAGTTGATTGTAATGTTAATAGCTATTCAGCCGGTCTTTTTGGACCGCTGTCATGTTTTCGGGACATGTTCGTGTCTCCCGTAAAAAGCCATCTTAAAATAATAAACTTACCATAAAAGACTGAGCCCAAAAATAACTTCGCCGCCGTTTCGGCATCAATCTCTGGAACGCGACGAAATTTCAGATTTTTAAGAGAGCTCGCGAAAGTAATTTACCTGCCTTCGTTTTAATATAGCGAAACATGAATGGCACAAGCATCTCAAATTTGTAAATAACAGTATCACACAGTATATGTAACGAAGGTATTTTCATTATGAGCCTATAAAATGAGCCTCGGCCTGTTAAATGCGTTACAAAATAAGTCAAAGGTAATAACAACCGTTACATTTATTATTATTGAGGCATTACACCTTAGCTTGTGATTGTTCATCATCAAGTACCCTATTTATTTGCTCATGACATCTGCCTTACATAAAAATTATATTAACGTAACCTATTACTGCTTTACCATGACTGTAACTAAGTATTCAGTTGTGGCCCCCAGTAAAAGTCTATGCTTTTAAAAAGGTAGACAGAGTATACAAAACGATACATAGACATAACCTGACTATTTCACGTTAGGCAGCCATTTTTAGCACAATTTTAGGTTCAAAAACCGATGAAAGAGGTATAATAGTGAAAAATTGTTATCCTGTCGCCTAAATCATAATTATCAAAACCTATACCTTAGTTGCTGCGTACGACATCCATAATTCTAACCCTACTATTCTACTTATTAGCATCGTTAGTGTTTGTGCTCTATTACGCCAGGTTCAGTTAAAAATCTGGGTCATGCGAACAGGGTTGACATGTTGGAGATTCCTTAGAAACTTTGGAGAATGATAGATTAGATTGAGAAACTAATTCAATATAACAGTTCAACCTGCGAAATAATCAGTTTCTTCGACTAATCTTACGAAACAATATTAGGTAGGTAAGGTAAACGTTCCTGTGCTCGACACTGGCCCAATACTTGAGACTTCACTTGCAACCTTATGTCATAGTAAGACAGGTGACAGATGGGTGTCATCTACTGGGCGTTGAGGCGTCGAGCATTGGTACTTTTTCCTTACTACCTATTTTGTTAAAATAAAATTGAAATTCATAATTTTGTGGGTCATAATAATTAAATAACAGAATACTCAATGCTCATAAAACCATAACATTGAGTGAAGACGTTAATAAGACTGCAAAATGAGATAAAATTATCGACGCATACACAGTTTTTAATTCACGGGTCACCATGAAACAATTTCACAGCAAACGTCATAGGGACATAAGTAACAAGGACAACTCGCAATGGATTTTCGTTTGAAAAGTCCGTGGTGGCTCATGAATTATTAGATTAGAACTAACTGAGTAGACGGTGTTAGTGAGATGCCAGTTTTTCAGCAATGAGCACATAGAAAACGACAGATTACAAAATACAGTGATGTTGTCACTGTATTTGTGATCTGTTGGTTTTTATTTTCTCATTGCTGAAAATCTGACATCAGATCTCAGTAACACCGTTATCTCAGTACTCAGTTAGTTCTAACCAATACTTATTAAACCGTTTATACGAAAGGTCGGGTTGAAAGATCACAGATAAAAGCAAAAAAGCAACTTTTTAATAAGCTTAAAACAAAGTTCCGCTTTAATAATTTCTTCGCTTTAACATCTTCAGTTAATCCAAAGATTATGCCCGTGGTTGAATAAAACTTTCGCAGTCGACGGTACCTATCTCTGGCGAACGCACCCAGCATCGCACATCGAATTACTTTACCAACAAACTTAAACGGACCTCGGAATTCTTTCCGTTATATAAAATGGCTACGTTTTACGTTTGGCCGTGGGAGATGCTGAGGATAGTCTGTGGTAAAAATATTTTATACTTACCTATATCGGATGATGTTCTAGACATTTATGTATCTCAAGCTTGACAAACCGTTTTCTGATGCAGCAACTGTTTTGAAAATCAAATCGGGATGAAGGTACTAAAATGTAGTCATTTGTATGTGTTCTTATCGTAAAATTGTTGGACAGATTTTCCTTACATTGTGCTCAAGGGTATGGCTTAACAACTAAATTGCTTACAGCAATCTATCAGGAGTTTATTACTAGCATTGATCACTCCTGCTGATGCTTTGCCAAGAGTTCCCCAAACCACATATTTGAATGGGCCTGAAACTGTCAAAGTTAAACATTTAGTTCATCTAAGTTGAATATCTTTCTACTTATATCACTTATCTCTGCATTGAGCATTTCAGGCACATACGAATATTCCATGACCGAAGCCACGCGGTAGTCCCTAAAACTTTATATGTTAAGGGACATTTACCTTTCCGGGGATCTAATGCGCCATACGTGTTACACAGAATGTGTAGACGGAATGTTGTCAATTTTATGAAACATCAAAGCCCATACAGGCAAAACTGGAGTAATTGGTAGCCGTCAAACTTGTGAGCATTTTAGGCGTAAAGCTTTCAGAAGATCTAAAAGCCAGTTAACTAATAACAGTTTTGCAATAAATTTATAATGGGATCGACACTTAATTAAACGAAGCAAATGAAATATCACTCAAGTTTATTCTGGAAAAGAGCGGGCTGGGGACGAAACGCGCCATAATTTCCAAAAGTAAACAATCTGACATCGTTTGTCGACCAATCTGCACCCTCGTCTCCATGCGACGTATTGCCTGAATCAGTTTATTACACTTCCTCCTTTTTGAACTGATCGAATGCCACAGAATCTTTACAAATACACAACGATTTTTCCTCGTAATGCCGATGGCTAAAACAGATGTAATTTATACTCCTGTGTGTTTTTTTGCTTCTCAGGTTTCAGTATCATCGTTTTCAGATTGATTAAATGTGGATTAGACAAATTGATAACTAGTTTTCACTCGCAACTTTGCGTGTATATTTTACCATGTAGAGTCCCTTATTAACCAATTAATGATATTTTCAAGTAGACTTAGTTAGGTAACACGATTAGGGCTATGGGTTGGTCCCTGTATGAGTCTTCTGTATCTTCCTGTTTTGTATGTTAAACAGTTTACCCGTACTTGTAAATTTACTATGTTCATTCATGATTTACGGCAACTGTATATTGTGACATGTACCTATAAACTAGTTTTTTCGCCAATCTATAAAACAAAGCCATGCTATTTGGCCCACTTCAATATAATATTTTAAAAGTAATCACATTGGCTAAATTACATTTACCGGAAATGAAGCGAAACAAATAGCTATTCCGACGTCAATTTTAGATTGAATCGTTGGTCCCTTGTGGCACAAAAGCCACTGGCTTTATTTCTTATCAAACTAAAAATAATTCTTCTTTCTTTGAATAAAAATACAACGACATCGTTCAAACTTTCAACCGATTCACGACCTTATGGCGAAGCATATTTATCATCAAACTTTCTGTCCCTTTCGAATCCAGTTCAAGTAAAGGGAACACGAATATTTTTGGCTAAAATATTTATTTACAATCGAGAAAGTGGATAGAAATTGGAAGTATTACAGAAATACAAATGGGACAGGGCCGATGTTGACGAAACGTAATCTTATTTTTTTATGAAAATACGAAACTCATGGAAGACCTTCAAAGTTTCATCGGGGCAATTTAAATATTTTCTCATAAATGACACCGTTTATATTTTACGATTCTCTAAGGCCCTCTTACTTAGTTAAACTTCCGCTTGGCCTTAACCTTAGAAGATTCATGTCTATTAATTTTGTTTCACCTGATATAAGTATAGAATCTTTTTAACTAGCTTAAAAAACAAAAAAGCAACTGAACAACTGATTGAATATTGTGTACCTTAAACCACCCGCCTGTAAGGATTGAAAATCGATTGGCTAGTCATCTTCGCATGAAAACAGGTAAAACAGAAAGTAAAATATTTACTGGAGCCTCAACTGTATATTGTATGTTTTTGTTCGTTATACGACGCCAACACAATATTTTTTACAGACTGTTTCGAATATAAATAACGTTCAAAGTAAGTAAACGCTTTAATGAGGGTATAATGGCGAGCACGACTCGTAAATTAAATGTATGCCTTATTCAAATAAATTATACATTCATCCGCCAACCGTTTACATGTTTCACTAAGCAGGGTTATTAATTCTTTTATTTCAAGTGCGAACTGGATGAATTAAAAAGCCATTACTGGCCCAGAAATAAATCATCCGCCTTCCGTTGCAACATTCGCTCAGATGGTTTAATTTACATTGAGAGGGCCGAGTTCCGCTTAATTCCCGATCCGGGCCGTGCGGCCGCCGAATTTAACGAGTTGTTGACTGTAGGGCGCCCGGCCTCCGAAATTACGAGACCCGGATATATTTTTTGCTAAGAAAAATTACGAAAAAAAACGTTATTAATGTCGCTTTTTGTCGAACACAACAACCTCAATTAATATTCTTCTGTCGCTCGCCGAAATCTGGAGCGAGTCACAGACGCTGCAAGTCATTTTTAGTAGCTGAGCACGGTAGTTGTTAGTTTCCATCGTTATTCGTGAGTGAACAAGCAAAAGTTTTAAGCGACAGGTAAGTTGGGGCGTTAAATGTCAATTGACAACTTGATTGTCGCTCAAAGAGACGAGGGTAGGCCCGTGTTTGCCCGCCTGGGAGGAAGTGCATTGCTTACCCGGCCCTAAATCGCTCCACAGGGCGGGTTAGGATCACGACATTCACGACGCCGCTCTCTCTGTGTTAAATAATAGCTGAAAATATGACTCTATTGTATTGTATAAGGAGTAAATATTGTCCTTTGTTTATAGCACTCGTAGATATTGTGAGCGGTGATAAGGTCCGATCACAACGCTACGTAAAATATGGCAATGGTTTAAAATAGTAGTGATTTGACTCGAACTTTACGTTTTTAACTCTTAACTCTATCCTCAATTTTTGCTGTGATTCCATTTTGACACCGCAAATTAGGCAGTGGTGTGGTTAGACCTTTATTTGATTAAATTTAATGTATGCAATTACAAAATATTACAATAATTGACATAAAAACCAAAGTAATGGAAGCACTTTAAGACATAAGTCTTTAATAATTAATTAGATAGAAGCTCAAAGTTTTAACCGCTTCCACCAAATAGGGCGGTAAACAATAAAATAAATCTTTATCGACGGAAGGCCTGAGATTAGATAACCAAACAATAACATGAAAATGTTACGAGGATTTCCAGATCGTTGTGTCGAACCATTAGTTCCGGCGATAAGTTATCACGCAATGGACCGACGGGGTATAATGAGCTGCGAAAGGTGCTGTTATTATAGATAGTTTTAATACGCCAATTTCATTTAAATGAGATGGTTGTGAGATCTTCGGTCTTCTGCTGCTCTGGTTGTTCTGAGACACATGTCATCAAAATCATGGTCTAATACTTAAAAAAGTGAATGTATTTTTTGAAGGTACTTCCCCAATTTGGTTGTAAAAGTCAAATAAAATGGAAGACTACCTGCTGGTAAATTACAAATAACGAGGTGGAGGTAAAAATCGTGTTATTCACAAAGTTGCCGGATATCGAATATCGGCGCTCGGACGGTGTATCTGACCGGACTTCCGACTTTTCTTCCGTTTTCGTGCAATTACGACATAACTGGCTGCACCAGTTTTTTTTAATACGTGTGAGTAATTACTTTTTTTGAAATCGAGCTTTGACATTCATTTTGTACACGGCGAATAATTTACTAGCAATTTTTTGTAGTATTTACTAGGCATATCAAATAAGCTGTATTATTCTCTAATGTAACCAAACTCGACGACGAGCTCGGTGTCAATCTGTCAAGCTTTTCATACAATATTACAGTTAACTTTGATATCTCGACATTGCGTTAAACGACTAGTTTAGTAACAGGTAGGTTTCTATTCTAACGTCATTCTGTACAATACAAGCAAGTCTAACTATACGAGAGCTACTTCATATTATTCTTCCGTTGCCATTCCAATGACTGGAAGTTTATCATAAATTAGGCATATTTCTCCTTCTCCATAGCGAGGCGAAACAGCTCAGCAGCATTCATGATTCCGAATGTTCTCAACCAGGAATTTTTCCTTCAGTCAACACTGCACTCCCCTTTCCAGCAACATTGCTCATCATTATAATTAAGTTGTAGTAAGCCACCTCTAGTGCACTTCCGATAAACTAATCTTTAAATAAAAAAAACCGAATTCATTTTCTAAGTAAGACTTGTCATCGCCGACTGTAGCTACCACACAGTCACTGCCTCATACAGCCAACCACGACATGTTTTCGTGGATCACTGCAAAAGTGACTTTATGCCGTCGCTGTATGGCCCTGACACGCGTTCTGTTCCCGTGGCTGTTCTATAATACATCATCTGCACGAACAATAACGGACGCCGAACTGTCTCCACGACGAGTCATTAAAACAATCGTAATTAACTTCCGGATTTATCACTGCGACTTGATGCAGACTTACACGACAAAGACAAGCCATTCTCTGACGTTTTCTTTCGCGATTCAACATGAATTAAGATGACATTTTCTCATGAATAACCGTCTCTTTGTCAATTTTTTTTTTGAGACTTCCACTACACAAACTGTTAGACTGTTAATTAATTTTAATTAAACGTAGGAACATAGCTCCTAGCGCACGTTGAAGATGGCAACGTTTTGGGTGCTATTCATTAAACCGTATCTTGTCGGGTTTAAAATAACGCCTCTTCATTTCTTCCATGGATGTCGTAAGAGGTGACTAAGGATACATAGGTTTAGGTATGCTTGAAACGTCAGACAACCATGCTGTTACTGTTGTACCCATTAACTTTAAATCTAAAAATACGCTAGAAGTGGCTGCGAAACGTGAAAGAGTCGTAGTTTCGACCATGTAACATTTTGTATGCTCTACCTGCCTCATTGGGGAATACAGTCGCGATGTATGTTGTATGTATGTATCAAACCTACTACTTTATGAAATCTTTAGTTTGTTTACGACATACGTGTTAAGTAATTCACCTACTTACTGTATCATAATTACGAACGCTATTCGAAATTTCAGAAACAAATCTGTACAGACATACAATAAAATAATGCCTATTTTTCCATGAAGGGTTGACAGAGCATACAAAAAGTAGTCTAAACTATGACTATGCATAACCACGTCTAGCATAATTTTATCTTTAAAATAGATGAAAGAGGTAATAAAAATGGTGACAAGGTGTCACCTAAACCATACCTTAACATATTTCTTAATCATCTCCTACGACTTTCACGAAAGAAATCGAGTGATGTTATTGTAATTTGACACCCCACAAAACAATTTTTATTTTTAGCTATAATAATGTCATGATGCAACTTCTATGTTTGCTTTGTAATTGGTAATCGGATAATAGCCACATTAATATAAAGTATGCTTTATTAGAATCATTAATCCTTAACGAGATGTTTCTTGTTTTCAGGACTTTGTTGTTTTACCTTTCCTCAACACAAAGGAGAAAAATTATTAATACGGCTTTCTGCTATTCATCTAAAATTATAATCTTTAAACTGCCTTCTTCTTCCACAGCCTGCTTTTGTAACTCTGATTTCGATTTTGAAATATTTGTTACAGAACTCTTATAATTAAAACTTAATGTGACTTTAATAATAATTTTAAGCAGATGAATACAGGTCATTCTTACACAAATATTAGTTGAAGTTTCTTCTGTAGACATCATCAAAATTAAGAATTTAAGCCAAATAATCGTAAGGAAAGATCAAATGTATTATTTGTAGTACTAATTTTATGTCCACAGGAGTGACCACCTGTTCTCCAATGGCTAAAAAGCTCTAAAATTATTCATGACTTAGATAGCCCAATTTAATGATTTTGGTTCTTACTAAATTTGATTTTGGTTCATTAATTAGAAGAACTTAAGCATTTTTCGGGATAGAGTTCTTTCTCTTTTATAATTGTTTCTACGCGGCAAAAACTGTGTGGCCTGGACTACGACAAACATTTCAAAACTAAAATCAGCTAAATCGGCCCAGTCGTTTGCAAGTTTTTCACCATCATCATCATCATTTCAGCCATAAGACGTCCACTGCTGAAATAGGCTTCCCCTTTAGACTTCCATGAATACCTGTTGGAAGGGACCTGCATCCAGCGTTTTCCGGCGACCTTTATCAAGTCATTCAAGTCTCAAGTTTTTGCGAGACAGCAATTTATTTTTATATAATACTAGCTTTTCGCCCGCGGCTTTGCCTGCGTGGAATTCGGTTAAATTGCGGTATAAAGCGAACATTCCCTCGGGAACATCAATTTTTTTCCGGGATAAAAAGTACCGTATTGTTTAATCCGGACTTTTATCTTTACGTCTGCAAAATTTCAAAGCAATCGGTTCTGTAGTTCGGCGTGAAAGCGGAACAAACAAACAAACAAACTCACTTTCCAATTTATAATATTAATAAGGATTATATAGGATAATAACTTGTCAGTTATTCCATTTCATACCGCTGAGTTGAATAAATAAATAAACATTAGTTACCTACGTTTAAACATTATTTAATTACGATCAATCTATCGGTTATTAACGGTGATTGGCCTTGTTATTATTTTAGGCTGCTCATAATCGTACATTAAATAAATATAATGTTGGACCTATCACATATTAAAATTAGAATACTATTTAAACGTTGATGATTATGTTCGGGTGTTTCAAAATTATGTGACATGGAGGTTAATATTGAATATAGAAAATTTTGTTATCCTATTTGGGAATCACGGCGTGAAAAAAAGAGACAAAAAGCGCTTTAAAAATTGAAACGCCGGTATGCTATTATGCTAAGGCCCCTGTAAAAGGTCCTGCGACCCGTAAGTATTCTGAGAGTAATTTTATGACCGCCAAAAGACGGCGATAATAACATTGATGATGAAATAAAAAGGATACTCTTTGGAAATTCTTTATATCGAGATCAGCTAGACGTATTGTGTCGGGACAATTGAACCACTATGCAATCAACGCGCACTGCGTGTATGCTGCGCGGGGTGAGTTAAGATCGCTCGGCAAAAGTAGAAGGGATATGCGTAGTAATCTTTTGTTTCCGAGGTCTCTTTGGTTTCCGAGGAGCGAGGGGAGTGGACGACAACTCGTTATTTGTAGACCAGTCGGCACTCCACCTCCCCGCGCTGCCCTCGAAGCGCTGATAATTGCCACTAGTTTCGCCGAGCGATCTAGCCAACGCGTTACGAGTACCTACTTATGTCGGGTGTGAGCATCCGTTATAATTTACTATGAGTGATGACGGGAGACGCAAATTGTCATGGCTCCGGAATATCAGGGAGTGGACAGGCATCAAGACCGTTGTTCAGATTCGCTATTGCGATTTAAAGAGCTGAGCTGACGGCCTTCAGTGATAAAGTGGCACTTGAAAAAGAAGAAAAGTGAATCTAACAGGAGTTTTGTTTGATATGACATTGACGACCGATATTTTCATAATTATCGTAATACCGATAACCCGATTAGCATATATAATAGGGCACTTTCGGACAAGTTTAGGTTAAGCCCGTAAAGGGTCGCCTTAGATAAACTCGTCCTGGGTGGGGATTACAGTGTCGGAAGTTGGCTTAGAACGGACACTCGTGACACTATCGCCCGCCAATGTTCCACGGATTATTACCGGATTTCTATCACTTCATATAACTTTGACGCTAATTGTTAGGGAGACAACTAGCAGCGTCATATTTACTGGGAAATCTGTCACGGTGACAACGAAGGTGGCGAGCATTTATGTTTGCAGTAATTGTTTATCACTTCATCATCATTGCTACATAGAATAAAACAAAGTCGCTTACCGCTGTCTTTCCCTATAAATGTTTAGATCTTTGAAATTATGCAGCAGATTTTGATGCGGTTTTTTATTAGACAGTGAGTCAAGAGGAAGGATTATACCTACATGTAAATTTATAAAAAAATGGGTTATTGATGGGGGAAGTAGGTATGACAGATCTGAGGTGGTTTTTATGGACTAGTTCTGTTTTTTATTAAATCGATATACTACACATTGGGTATCGGGTTTAGGATATCACTTCACCATCTCTTCCATGAATGCCTGAAGTGGGGACTAAGGTTATTATACTAAAAGCTAACAACCTGTTGTTGAAATCCAAAATTTTGCTACAAATGGCATTTTAGCCACCTTAAATAGTCATGATTTTGTCCACGTAACGTTCCGAATGTTCCACTCCATACGGTAAAACAAGCGTGATGTTTAATATTTGTATTAAACTCACCACCTAGTTATAAATCAACAACTTACAAACAAGTGTAAAACGAAACGAACCGGCAAAAGAAATGCCCCAATAGAAAATGAAATATGATTACTTGGACGTTGAAAATAAAAGCGGCACTAGAAATTCATGACAGCTGGAAAATTAGAGTTAGAAAATATAGCTCCATAATTTAAGTTCATTCTGACCAACTAGCCACATGCCACGTATTTCAAACAACATCACATTAATGTTTCGCCTCTTGCATGGTTTACTGCCGCACTAAGAGACGTCTTTTAAACATTAATTCGTTTGATATTAATGAAATATTTATGGGTGCATTTGATGCAGAAATAGTAAAAACTGTCAAAAGCGCGGACAGTCTCTGAGTCATGGTTCAATGGGTTCTGACACCAGATTATGTTAAAATTATTGCGTTTAAACGGGTCCATATTGGCTCACATAATATTACTTGTCATATTATTTTTTAAACTAACGTTTTTTGATCATAATAATCAATTGTCATAATTTTTTTGTCTACTAATTTGTTGTATATAAATTTGTATTACCAACATCATTTCTCATAATTATCTGTAGGCATATT